>VNJQ01002070.1:9539-193839 GCA_008042515.1 Drosophila truncata
GCCCCCCCCCCGAAAACCCCCCCCCCCCCCTGGCTCGGACAGAAACTCATCTTGTATGCAAACTCAAAACTCAAAAATTCCTAGACAAAAGAGTACACACAGGAGGACGACCGGCAGCAGAATCAGGATACTAGGCAGGATCCTGGAAGGGCACAAAGAGAAATAGGGTTTTACTTGAGGAAAATAATTGTAAAATGTAATTATAAAATTTTTAAAGTGCCTTAAATCAAATTTTAGACGGAATGAATAAATAATATCAGAATTTTATTAATATAACTCACAAAAATTATTAAAATTGGACTACAAAATAATAATTATATATAAATGTTCATCAGGATTTAAAATAAGCTTATATATTTTCATTTTAATAACAATTATGAGCCTTAAAATCAAAGAGATTTAATATTTATTACCACACTTTATTTTATTATATTTAAGAAAACCCATTTCCCTCTGTGCAGGATCCAGGAGGCCCAACTACTAGCCTGCTAGCTAGGACGTCTGTTGATGAATTGGACCTAGGAACCGAGTTTCGGAGGTGGCAACCAGCGGCGGATGATGCTGCAGTAGAAGCAGGAGCAGGAGCAGGAGCAGGAGCTAGAGATGGAGCCAGAACCAGTTGCCATGCCGACTACGAGAGTTGCAGGGCCCCAGTTAAATAAATATGAGTTCAATTTTCATTTCGGCAGAGGTAGAGGCAACAGCAGGATGGCCAGGATACTGGACACTCGGCAACGGTTGTTTTTATTGGCGGTTTACTGACCTGCGCCACCGGCAACAGTAACGGCAAAGGAATATCCTCGGCCACATTGCGCATACGACACGTAGGCCTCGTTGTGCTGTCAAAATGCGTGAATTCATTTCGATTCGTTTCGATTGAAGGCGGCTTGTGTGCGTAGTAGCATAGCGCATACCTTAGCCAGAAATTTCCTAACTCGGAGCACCTCTTCCCCCTCCTAGTTAATAACGAAGGAAACAGTCGTTGGACTGGGGTTATGCAAATGTTTACATAACTGGCAGAAAGAGTTTTTCGGCATATTAAAACACACTTACCGAACATGGAACCCAGCTCGGAGATCTCACGATTGATAGTAAGGGTCCATTGCGGCGCTTCCTGTTTTGCACAACTCTTTTTCTTGGCCAAAAAAAAAAAAAAAACCGAAACGAAACGAAACGAACAATTACCAAACATCATTTCCTCGAACATATTTATTAAACCCAACCGAGGGAAAAACTCTGGGTCCACGGGGGTCTCTAACAATTGCAAATGAAGTCAATTGCTACTGCAAAAATGCTGCAGCAGCAGCAGCAGCAGCAGCAGTGCCACGCTGAACATATGAAGTTTAAGTTTAGTTTCACTTCGCTTACTCCTCCCAAACCCTCCTTGGTAACCGCCTTTACTGCCACCCCCATCCACGCCCCTGGACAAAGCGGCGAGCGTAAGAAAGACATTAAGGTAGGAAGGCAGAGATACAACAAAATTTTAGTAATAAATTTGTACAGGGAAAATGGGAAACGAAGATGGAGTACCATGGAGGAAATATATAAAAATCTTCTTGTAAGATTTTTAATCTTTTGCGAACATTTTAAATCTTTCTTGTGTATATTTCGATTCGAAAAATAAGTTTAAATATTTATTATTAATATTTGGTATAGAAAAATAAGTTTAAATAGTTTTATTATTAGATATACTTGTTGGTGATGATGATTTACTTGTAATTAATTAATTAACAAATGAGTTCTAAGATAGTTTTGATTACAAACCATAATTATAATCATGTTACGTAGCACTTTCGCTAGAGAAAAAAAGGAGAAGGAATACTAATGATATAATATAAAATATATTTAAAAAAATAGTATTACATCCATAAAGAGTATCCTGTTCTCCCTATTAAAAAGAAACCTTATACGAAGTATTCAAGTCTCGATCTAGCCCATTCTAATCCCATCTCTCTTATCCCTCTCCAGGGTATGATCAATTACATAGGGCAATCGAAAAGATAGCATGTAGCCGCTGGACTGGCCACCGTCCGAGATGCAGATTGAGAAGGGAGCCGCGGAATGCCGCCACCGGAGCTGCTGTGGTTGTGCAGTGCCTCACGTTTTCTCATAGGAGCACCACATCCACATCCACAGTCACAACTCCAGAGCCAAAAAGCCGGCGATTCTGATTCCGACGCCACCGCAGACGCGTCGTGTTTCTTCGTGGGCGATGCTAAGACCTGAGACGGGTTAGAGCATAAGCGAGCAGGTGGGGAGATGGCAGCGAAGACAACTATTTTGGCTGCTACTGTGCCAGCGTCTCACTTCAGGAGATGCAACTGCAGCAGCAGCACAACACAGAAGAAAAAAAAAAACAAATTATTGGATAAATATTTTAATGATTTTAATGTATTTGTTTCGATTAAAACGTTTATGAAATATAAATAAAAAATTATTTACTTTAAAAATTATTGAAATGTTGTTAATATTCTATATAATTAATATTCTCTGTGCCGCAACTGCTTTGCATGCACCGTTGGGCACGTTGTTGCTGCTGCTGCCGCTGCTGCTGTTGCTGTTACTGTTGCAGCTTTGATGTTGCTGCTGCTGCTGCTGCTACTGCTGATGGCTACAACTTCTTCAGCATCCGAAGACGAGGATGCCGAGTAAGCTTAGCCGAGCCAAGCTGAGCTGAGCTACTTGCATCTGGCATTGTGTGTGGCTAACCAGCTTTTATTGTTGCTGTTGCTGCTGCTGCAATATGCTAAATCCGCAGCAACTTGTTGCTTTTGCGACTTCGTCTTCGTCTACGGCAATTGTTCAAATTTCGAGCTGCTACCGCATGCAAAATATGTGTAATTGTTTGATATAAGTTGTTGCAGCAGCAACAACGACTAAAAATGTGGCCCATTGTTTTGGGCATGATTTGTTGTTGCCGCCGACCCCCTGCCACCCATTTCGCCCGCATTTATTGTTAATATTTTCGCATATTATGGCAACGTGGCGTCGTCGTTTTTGTCGTCATATGTTGCAAGTCTCGATTTGGACATTTCTGCAGCCGTTCACTTAATCGCCAATGTTTATTATACTTTATTATTTGTACTGCCCCGACATCTGCATGGCCTTTGTTCTGGTCGTGTCTGTCCCCGGATGGATATTCAATTATATGGCGGTACTATATCCAGGGGGTAGCATGATTTTCGAATTATATTCGAGAGGCAGAGAAGTCTTGTGATTGTGGTTTTTTTCTTTTACAAATAAACTTGACCTCAAAATAATGATGAAGGCTTAAGAAAATGCTTCAAAAATATATTATAAAAGTTTAAGTAATATTTCCTGTGAATAAAAATTTTTATTTCTGGTTTAGTTTTGTAAAATAAAAGGTACAAATCTTATAATTTGTTATAGATCTTTTTCCTGCTTAAATTTAAAATTTTTTTAACCAGAAAAACCCGATTTAAATATCACAGATATTTGCTTAATTTCCTGTCTAAACAACTTCAATAATTTCCTTTACCAAACCCAAAACATTTTCCATTAAATGCGACTTTCCGGCTGTCCATATTCTAAACTCCAGCTTCAATTCAAATTTCCAACCCTTTTTGATGCTAAAATAAAATCAGAAAAAATAACTTGCCGTTAAATATTTCCATTTTATTTTGTTGAAGGGAACAAATATTAATTTATGTGGCTCTCTCGCGTACGTGCAGTATATTTGGACGATGTTGTGTTAATTTTATTTGATTTATTTTTAATGTCGCGAGCAGTACAGCACAGTCCCCCTTTGACGGCGACTCAAGCTGGACGACTCGTTGTCCTTTTGCAAGGCGACAGAAAATCAAAACACAAAAACGCATGCACACCCCCCTAAGCCAGATAACGGCGAGAGCATGTGCAGGAACCCCTCCCTGTCAGTGGGAGAAAGGGATGTGCCCGGCACATGTATAGAGAGAATCAACTAAAAATTCGCGAATTTCTCTGCTGGAGAACTTTTGTGCCAGTCTCCCTCTAAACTCTGCGCCCTGCCCCCACACTCCTAGTTTAATTTTTTAACATTTTGCATATTATTTTGTTTGAAACGCAAGAGGAACGCAAGGGGAGGTAGGGTTTGGGTTGGGTTGAGGCTCAGAACCCCTTTGCACCACCCCTCCATGTGTCAAACATGCCATTTATATGCGAGGCTGCTGCAATGGCTTGTGTGTGTGTGTGTGTGTGTGTGTGTTTGAGAGGGAGTGAAGGATTTCAGAAAACATTTGCCAAAAAATTTTTTATCAAAGCCTTCAGCTTCAGCAGGAGCCACGACGCATTGTACGTCGGGAAATTTGAAACTCGATAGACAAAAAACAAGCCGGACAAGCAATAGAAAAAGAAAATATACACGGAGCCCTCTTGATTTCCCACTCTTGGGCTTTTTTAGATATTTTTTCTGGATAGATTTCCGCTTGATTTTTACTGCACTCAGGCTTCGAGCCGCCGTTGCCTGCGACTCTGTTGCTGTCTGCATTTTCCGTTTGTCCTTTTTCCGGCAGGGGGAAAAAAGGAGAGAGGGGAGTGGGAGCTGGAGCTAGAGCTGGAGAGAAAACAGAGGAAAAGCCCCTGTCGATTTTCTATGCCGACGCATTGCGTTTGGCGGCAGGGGCAACAGCAGCAGCAGCAGCAGCAGCAGCAAAAAAGGTGGAAAGCGGCAATAAAACTAAGCAAAAAACGCATTTAGTATAAGGGCCTGACATGTGACAGAGTGGAAAGGACATCGTAGCCGGTGTGGGTGTCTGTTTGTGTTTGTCTCCCTGCAGATACCGAGTATCTCCTCTTGCAGGCACTTGGCCAGCGAGGAGCCCCAGTGACGGGACTCAAAAGGAACAAGGAACAGCAGCAGGAGTAGGTGCAGGAGTGGGGGCAGGAGCAGAAACTGCTGCAGGAGCGGGAATACTATATATTTCGGGCGAGCTCTGTGTTCACAAAGGCATTGGCAGCCCATCGAAATTGGTCACATTTTTCGCAGAGATCCTACAAATTGTTAAGGTAAACGCAGCATGAGGCAGTGGCCAAGCTTTGCCTACTTTAAAAAGATGTCCCAAGGGCTTCGATACTGGTTAATCCGAGACAGGATCCTAATGCGAAAAACTCTTTAGTTGAAAGGAACGACTAGGATTATCAAGCCGAAGAAAATTTTCGGTTATGAAAGAGGTCGTAAAATGTAAAAAGAGAAAAACTACAGCCTTAGAAATTGAAATCTCTAATTAAAATTCCTGAAAAAGGCAACGATTTTATCCTGTTTTAAAAAAGTTTTAATAATCATATTACTTTACTTATTTTATCGTTAAAATATCATGAAAATAGTAAGGTAAAGCACACAGCTAAACATTCACATTAAAAATATGCAGTTTTGAGTGTTTTTTAATAAATCTTAGTATTTTAAATACTATTTATTATTCTTTTAGCTTTACATCTTCATTATTTCCCTCCCATTCATGACTTCTAAGCAGCAATTAATGAAGTGTGTTTGTTGGATAGGCCCATTTAAGTAGCATTTCCCAGTATTTACGATTTATACGATTGCGAAATACACAAATCGAAGCTCAATCAAAGTGGTATATAGTACATGAACAGTATGTCTGACTTAATCAACAACAGCGCACAGTTCGGCGGCGAACTAATTAATGGTTAGCTCTGTAGCCAACCCCCTGCATTTGCGGTTTGAAAAAAAAGCAAATGGGAGAAAAAAGCAGAAATGCAAATGCAAACTGACTAACTGCAATGCAAATAAAATGTGCAACAAACACGTTGCAGGGGCAAGTGGCAGTGAGTGATAAACTTGGCCAAAATGCGCTATCAATTACACGCGGATTTTTGTCCATTGATGGGTGGCTTACGGTAGGAGGAGGTTGAGGTTCAGGGGGGATGTGTGTATGCAACCTGCAACAGCTTTATGTTGACACGTGCAACATGCTGTTAACACCAGTCTGCCTGTGAGTGTGTGTGTGTGGGTGCCAGCAACACTTTCGCTTTCAAACGCATTCCGCGTGAATTGCAAAAAAAATAAAAATAAAGAGCTGCATTTGTGGGTGAGAGCTGCATGTGCAATGTGTGTGTGTTGTGTGCTGTATGCTGGGGTGTTTGGGTGTGTGTTGCTGCTGCAGCCAAACGCACTGTTGCATGCAACAGCAGCAGCAGCAACAGCAACAACAACCGCATGACAGCAACACTTTTTACGCGTGTTTTTTGCTCTCGTACCCGTGTCGATGGCGATGTGTGCTCTTTTTCACACACAATTTGTGCCACTGCAGCAGCAACCCGACAGTGTGTGTGTGTGCTGCTGCTGCGGCTTTTGTTGTGACATTTAATAGCCTACACACTGGCTAATAGTTTCCACGTGCCACCGATTTTCATTCATAAAACGACCACTTAAATCGCCTGAAATATACACAACATGTTGCTGATCGTCCTTTTTTGATGAAGAAGTGGGGGGGTCGCACCGATGAGGATACTAGAGCACCGACAAGGATTACCTTTTATTGTTTGCGGGGTTTGCTATTATTATTAGTTTTTTATTGTGCTTTTTGTTTCGTTTTTATATGGAATATTCCTAAAGAAATATTTTTATTCATAAGAGAAAGCTTTTATGTGTTTGCCTACCAAAAAACCTAATGGGAAAGGAACTGTCTACGCCGTAGACTCTACGGGTTCAATTAAAATATAATATTAAAATTAAATTTAAATAAATAAAGAAGAAATGAAGCCAAACTTCGTATGGACAAAATTATCATTTCCTTGACTTTTGCAAATGGATCATAAAAATCAATCATAACTAACATAACATAACATAAAAATGCATTAATTTCAAATCAGAAGGATGTCCAGTGTTAGTTTTTTTACTTTAACAATTTATTATAGAAAATTTAATATTTTAAAAATTATAAAACCCCTTAAGGGTATAAAAATAAACACCAAAATCACACATTAGCAACTTTTAGAATAATTATTGTTTTAGAAACGTGACAGGGCTTTCCTAAAATTTTTTTCTAGGCTAAAAATTTATCAAGTAATTGATTTATAATACCTAATCAATTCCTAGATATAAAGTCGTAGTATGTTAAAGTAAACTTAAATGCTTTTCAAGTCGATATTCCGCACAAAATGTATATCTTTTATTTTTCATTCCCTCTTTCAATGTCTCAAACTTTCATATACTCGGCCTTAATATTTTTTAACAATCATCCAGAGATTAGAGACCCAAAAACGGTGTCAACATCAAGCATCACATGTCCCAGTATCCACTTGCATCCCATCAAGCACCAATCCAGCTCCTCATCCAGCTTGCAACTCCATTTCCCCCGACCGTGACACATTGCGATAAAAATCTGTTGAAAAAGCCATGAGGTAAGCCACAAATTTGCGGTCAATTGGGTTTTCGGCCTGTTGCCGCAACAATGAACAGCAATATACACACACACACACACCCAGATACACAGACAGACAGCCGGACAGACGTTGCATGTGCAACAAAAATGCATCGACCCAGACGCGCGGCGAGTGGAGCCTCCCAATAAACACGTTCCCGCTGACCGTGCTCCAATTTATTTCTATTTTTTCCCCCGCTGCATTTTCACACTTCAACAGAAGGGGCTCCCAAAAAAAAAAATCAGAAAAAAAGGAACGAGGACCACGAGCCGTTGCATAAAAAGTGCAACAATTCAAATGGCCAAAAATCGGGGGTAGAGATGAGAAGCCTACTGCAAAAATTCATGCAAAAATCAGCGCGTGCGAAAGTCCGAGAAAAAAAATCAATGCAACAGCCACCGCAAACAAGCGGCCAAAAGGGGGGTCAGTCAAGGGGGGATGGAGGGAGGCTGCAGGACCTGAAAAACCCGCGAGTGCAGCGTCGATAGAAATCCCTAATAATCGCGTTGAATGCACTTCTACTGCAATAAAAAAAAGGGTAAACAATATCGTTTGGAAAAAATGCAAAAATTCGAATGGGGGTCGTTTGCAGGATAGGGTCAGAGAGCCCCCCTTATGTGCAGTCAGCAGGCCTGAATGGAAATGACCTTCACTGATTTTTACCCTGTCTCGTTCTGGTTTTTTATCCATGCCACCATGGCCAGGACATTGATATGCAGTGCAGGATAATCGCAGGCAGTGCAATCAAAGTGCAGTGCAGCGGCAAAAGCAGAAAAGCCGGGAAATGGTTGGGAAAAGGGGAATTTTCACTACACAGGAAATAAATGCAGATGAATAATAACTCTAATTAAAGTTTATATGAATTAATACTTCACTTTTTCCTTTATTAATATTTTTTGGATTTTTAGTTGAATTTTGAAACAAAGTTTGCCTCGGAGTTTATAAAATAATGAAGGAAAGCTTCTGTCTTTTGATATTGATACCTCAGTATTCCTCAAAACCAAGCTCTGCGCTACAAAAAACTATGTAATTGATCTCCTTATATAACTGATTTTGTAGCTATCCCACATCCGATATCCTGAATCTCTGTATCTTCTTTTTTTGGTCATTTTTTGTGCACCCATTTCACGATGGGTTTTGGACCAACTGTTGAGCCCATACATACATTGCAACCGTGCAGCAATTTGTGAAAAAAGCAGGGGGGATCGGGGTGTGCGAGTGCGATAGGTGGGCGTGGCATGGCGACCTTGACGCGTGTGCCGCATGCTGAACAATCGAATGGACAGCCAAATTGGCGGCGTCATCATCATCATCATCCCCAACTCGGGGAAACTCCCGCTCCATTTTTTCCGGCTGCACTTTCTGGCGGCGATGCATCGCCGTTTTTTCGCTGTCATTGGCAACCTGCAACACACATCGCATATCGCATAGCGGCGGCAGCAGCAACATTTTTGGGGGCACGGCCCCGTTTCGGGTCGCGTTTTCGTGCGTGGCCCATTGAACAGCAGCAGCAGGCGCTGCATGTGGCACATAGAGAGTGACCCCCTTTGTGCCACCGCCCTTGCATTTTTTGTTCTCCTTCTTTTTTTTTTGCCACGCTCACTGCAGTGCTGTCAGCGGCGCTGCCGGCGGCGGCTCTGTTGCAGCAGCCGTGCAAATTTTCATTCATGCATTTTGTGTGTGCGTCGCGAGCAAATTCATTCAGTTTCAATGCCTCATTCATTGGAATGCAAAAGAGCACCGCTGTGTTTTTTTAGCTTTTATGCATTGCCGTATTGCGGCTTTGACTTTGACCAGGTGTTGATGGTCCAAAAGCAGGTGTGAAGTCAGATAAAAAGAGGAGAAGGTAGCACAGCTTAGGGAACATTAAGGAAAAGAGGGAGGAGGTCGCGCAATATTAGGAAACATAGGAAACATTAACATGATATAACTAAATAATACTATAAATGCTAGAGGCTAAGCTATTAAATTAAATAAAAGTTATAAATAAGGACACCAAATTTTCCTAAGCTTTATTTGTAACAAAAGAAATATTAAAACTATAATTGAAGCCGATTCAATGTATCTTTCTACTAAGATTCTTTTAATACTCACCAGCTTTTCTAGTTTTTAAAATTCTTAAAATATCATAAATTTGCAAGCAAAATCTACCTATAAACCGTACACTCATCTTCAAAATCCAAACAAAAGTCACTCTAGAATCACTTGGCAATAATTCCAACCCCGACTTCAAACAAATCCCCTGACAATTACCCCGATTTCCCTTTTTCCGAAGCTTTTGCAATGCCTTTTCTTGATTTCTGCTGCTTATAATAATCGTGCATTGTCAAACACCGCTGGTAATTATAAGAAATCTCTCCCCAAGCTGGAAGGGATGCACACAGCCTCAAAGATTTCTGCCTCGAATATTTCCTTTTTCGCCTGTGATTTTGGCTTTGTTTTTAATATTTCAGCTGCTGTTTGTCTCATTGTGAATGTTTTTAATTAGTCTGGCAAGCTTTTGTCACAGAAACATCAATCAGTCTTTGGGTTTTTGTAATTATTCCGCGGAAATTATGTCAGTGTTGGTTTTAGAGGAGTTTAAAAGAAAGATGTACAGCAAAAGAGTTTCCTTTAAATTTATACTTTGTCTTAGAATAAACTAAAGAATTTTCTATATTTCCAGCTTACAAAAATATTTATTTTCCCTTTCAAATAATATAAAATAAATCCTTAAAGCCTCGTCACCTTTAAGGATGACACGGCCGCTCCCAAGTGGCTGCTGATGGTCGCATATGGGCCTGCCGACAACTAATCCTTTGTCGAAGGATGCAGCAGCTACCCCTCGACCACATGGCCTAACAACTTGCAACAACAGACGTCGTCGTCTGTCGATGCCGCTTCACAAATACAATAAAAAAAAAAAGAAATTATTTGCCTGCGTCTGCACTTGATTCCACCCGAAGGGGGTGTGGGCGTGGCAGCGGAGGCGTTCATTTGTATATAAATGCGATGCAGGGGGTAAGGGGAGGCTCTCCAAAGGCTCCAAAGGAGCGACAATGGCCAAGTGGAAGCGGAAGCGACGCAATGCAATCAAATGGCGCAGCGCGCAAAATCTACAAAAACACAGAACCAGGCCCAGGTCCAGGCACAAACACACATAGCAAAGGCACAGATGGACACACATGCAGCAGCAGCAGCAGCAGGAGCAGCAGGAGCAGCAGCAGCAGAGGCGTTGCCGGAGAGTGGGTAAGGGTTAGAGGGGACACTGGACAGTGGCAACTTGCAACGCACGCGAAAATCTTGCCAGTGGGGCGACGCCCGTCCGGGAAACTGGAAAACCCAGGAAGAGCAGCAGAACAGCAGAGCTAAAATCCGAGGACCAGGACCTCCTCCTAGTCCTCGTGGCTCGGTACAGTTGCGCCGTCTAAGCCTGCTGGCTTCAGCAACAACAGCATCAGTTGGAGTAACATCTCTCACCCGCTGAAAATACACCCACTTCTGACCCCCTTTCTGACCATGTTTTCGCGTTCGTTTTGCCGCGTTAACTGTCCATCAATGCGGGCCCAATGGTGGAGTGCACTGAGAGGAATTCTAAGAGGAAATTTTAGGAAACAAAGACACATTAATATAACAAAAATCTGGAAGAAATAAATCGTTGTCTTAGCTTTTGTTATAGATTTCTAATTGATAACTAAATCTTTAAATACATTAACCAAGTTCCTGAAGAGGTTAGAACTTTTTTGTGAAACTTGAGAAGTTTATCTTGCAGTTACCTTCTTTTTCCCCAGTGCATCTGTTTCTAACTCTAGCCTAGGTCTCCGCCTCGTCCTCATGCTCGTCCTGGTCGTCGTGGTCCTCCGTCCTCCATCTCGTTCTCATTCTCGGCCGGCTGTCTATCTGTTTGTGTCTGTGGCATGCACCCCTCTACCTGATCCCCAACTGCTCAATCTAAAGCAGAGCACACACCCCATAACCCCATAACCCTCCCAATCCCTCCCACACCATATCCTATATTCTACACATCGCATATCCCCCCCCCCCACGATTCGTTTCCCAATCAGACAGCCAGCGGCGTCGTTAGCAACGCAACGCAACGAAACGCGACTCGGAGAGTTCGCCTGCATTTCCAAGTTCGGTTTCGGTGTGTGTGGATTTGAACCGACTGCAACCCCGATGGTCAGCTCGGACTCGGACTTCCACTGTCCACTGTCCACCGTCCAACTCGCCGCCACTCCCGGTTTTAAGCCCTTTTTCATTGCCTTTTGCACCGAGCCCTCGGGGGGGTTTTATTGCGCTAGGCATTTTTGCATATTTGAGGCATCATCGCTCATCGCTTTTGTGTGTAAGCCAACTTTTAGACATGGTCGAAGGTAGGAACAACAACTGCCGCAGCTGGAGATGAAGCAGGAGCGGGAGATGGAGCAGCACCAAGAGCTGGACTAGGAACAGGAGCAGGAGCAGGAGCTGGAGCCGGAGTAGCCGCAGCTGAGGAAGAAGTATCCGCAAAGGCCTAACCCTTGTAACGCGTCACCCACGTCCTTTGGCTCACCCATTTTCTGCATTCTCTAAGCTGCAACGTCGCCGTTGTCGCCGTTGCACTCTTCTATTTGGCGTTTTAATATGCAACATTTTTTCCCGCTGATCTCCCCGCTGGCTGTACGACATCCCCTGCTGCCTTCTGAGCTTTGACCCGCGCCCCCCCTTGTTTTCGTTTGGTCACCTCCATAGAGGCACACAGGGGCACTGGGCACCGGGAGAAAATATGATGGCAGGACTTTATGAAGTAGGCTTGTAATTGAGACAGAAAATGTATAAAATTTAATTATAACGATTTCCTACAATAATAATTGATTAGAATATAGAATAAATAGATAAAGAATAAAGAATATAGATTTATAATCTTTTCTTGCTTTGAAGAATTAATATTCTAAACATAAATAGAATATTCTAAAAAGTTACATATATATATGTATATATCCTAAAATTTATTATAGGTTATTTGATATATCGTAGATCTAAATATTAATAAGAAAATTGAGAATATGAACATATAATTTATGGATTTAAAATTATAGCCCACTTTTAGCGGTAGCCTACAGGAAACAATAAATTGTCTACGGTATATGCTAAATAAAAACCTTAAATAAAAAAAGATCAAAACTCAAATCGATTATAATAAAAATATTAAATAGAAAATCTTTAAAACTCATCCCTTCATAGAATGTACAAGGGAAAGGCATACTCCAAAGATCTTCTTAAGAAAACAATATCTTTTCACAACAAAAATAGCTCGAAGCTTTAATCTACAATCTTAAAAATCTAACTTAAGATGGAAATTTTCTCTCAGTGCCCTCACACTCGCGGCGACCGTTTTATTTGTTTGTTTGCCTGTTCGTTCACTCATGTGTGTGGGTCAGACGGCGACCTCTCACCCCGGGCCGCAACTTTGTCTGTTTGGCTCAAATGTTGTCATCTTTCCCAGCACATACACACCCACACACACACACACAACAGTACACCCACGGCTGCCATTTCCCTTCGCTTTTCGCAGAGGCTTTCGTCGCTTTTTTGGACATCGTGCGTCCACTTCTACATTCCCATTCCTGCATCCACATCCTCCACGAACTCCTCTGCGCCCTGCGTCCATCTCCAATGTCCTTTCACGTCCGCATCATCGTTTTGCTCGTCAGCGTCGTCGTCACCAGTTAAATACATAAATTTTCGTATAAACGCGTTCCGCAGTCGCGAGCCTAGCAGCCATTGCCCATTTTCCCCATTTTCCCGGCAAGCGACCAACAACAAACAACTTAGAGAATGCGTGATGCATTTTCCTGTTTCTGCGCCAGAACCAAAATTTTGCGTTTGCTGCAATTCATTTGTAGCCATAACCCCTGTGAATGAGAATGGTTTTTGGGAAAAAGAGATTGAACTGGAATAAAAAAATGTATTATTTAGTTAAAAAATATTAATACTTTTACTATTTGATCTAAACAAATAAATATAGAACTATTTTTGTTTATTATTTATGAACAACAAAGTATATAAAAGTTTCGAAAAAGGGTAGAATTATTTGTGTTGTATTTAAAATAACTGAGAATAGTCAAATTGTAAAACTTTTTCAGCCTTTAAATATTTTAAATTTAAATATTTTGGAAAAATGCTGATTAAAAACAATTTTTTATTGGGTTTTTTGTATTTTTCTTTCTAAAATGTAATCTTTTTTATAATTAAACGATTATTAAGCTATTTAACATATCTGTGGCCATAGAAATATCGTAAATTCATTGAAATTAGGAAATGCAAGTGACCGAAAGTATGTCTAAGTTATTTCTGTCCCAAAAAAAAATATTTTCTTCCGAATAAAAATAGCGATTAATTATTTAATAAAACACAGACATAACCTGACGACATTAATTAGTTTTTTATTGTGTTTTTTGTAGATTTCTTTTTCCTAAGAAAGCCTAAAATCTAATCTTTTTTATAATAAAAAGATTATTAAGCGATTTAACATATCTGTGGCCATAGAAATATCGTAAATTCATTGAAATCAAAAAATGTAAATTGCCGAAAGTATGTTTAAGTTATTTCTATTCCAAAAAAAACATATTCTTCCGAACAAAAATAGCAATTAATTATTTAATAAAACAGAGACATAGCCTGACGACATTAATTAACACCTAAATTAAAGGCAAACGATTAAGGTAGTCCAAAGGCCTGAGTAACTATTGAGACACATCTATTTCGAGGGCTATTAATAAGCCAAAGTATCAATTAGCCATCGTCGAATGCCGGAAATGGGCGAATAAGAGCCATTAAAATTCACATTTGCGGATCGCCAGGTGAATATTGAATGCCGAATGCTGAGTTTACTGAATTTACTGAATTACTGCACTGATCAGAGACGATCGGTGGCTGTTACCCTTCCTTCAACTTTTTTTCTGCTGCTGCCTCTTTTTGCAATGCCAATTCATGGCCGATGTTTATTGTGCGGTAATTATTTGTAACCAACTGAAAACTGCGAAGGGGGGAACAACGCCGAACAGCCGCCATTTGCCAGTCACGAAAAAAATTATGCATAATTTATGACTGGCTTGCGAGCTAGTCTCTCTTGCTCGCTCACATGCTCACCTTGACGCTAGCTTTGTCTCGCTCGCTCCCGCTCATTCTGCCGTGCGAATTTTATTTTTCGCTAGATTTGTATTACTTTATTTTATGCATATTATAAATGCGCAAGGCAACAACAACAACAAGAACAACAATTGCAAAAAATAATCAAAATGCACAAACACACACGCACGTATACTCACACACACACGCGAAATCGAGGCTGACCAGTCTCAGGCGATAGTTGCCATCAACCATACGCCCCGCTCCCATCACCCATCCGCCCCGTTGACGAGAGCGAGAAAAAAGTAGAAAAATAGTTGTTGCTGGCCCCCAAAACTGCAGGTGCAGGCCAAAGAAAGAGAAACGTCTCTTAAGAGGCGCTCGGCGGCGAGAGCGAGTATCTGAGAGAGCGGGGACCTCAATTCGCCGCACATCTTGTTTTTCGCCTAAGCATTTGTTTACAATGCACGAAGCGGCAGCGACGCAGGCAGCACTGCTGCCGACAACGCGCTGCGGCCGAGAGTGCCGCACGAAGAGAGCCATAGCTGAACTTCGTAGTGGGGTTTTTGTTGGTGTTGGTGGCTCGTGGGGGGTGTGAGGGGGAACGGGGGCTTAGGTACCCCTAACGGAACTAATTAATGAAGCATCTTTCAGCCGAGTTTTATTTCTCACAAGTGTGCGTGAGATGCGAAAGAAGGAGCTGGAGAGAGTGATAGTTTTGAAGAGAAGAAAGAGAGGGGGACTTTGGGGAGATTTTGAGATCACTGCAGTCAATATTAATTAATTATTTTGGAAATATCCTAAAACTGTATTGTAAATAATATAAATAAAATTAATAATTAAAGTCCTTACATTTTTTTTCTTTAATTTGAAGATTTTGAAATATTTTGAATAGTAATAATATTCAAATTATTTGTTTTTATAAATTAAGGACAGTTAACAAAATCAAGAAATAACCATATTTTTCTTAAATTTATTTTTTAAAGCTTTATAAGATATAAATTCCTCATATTTCTCTATGAGTTCCGACAAAATGTGAAATTTTTCATCAAAAATCAAAGAGTATAAATAACCTCCAAAAGATTTCTTATTTTCCCCAATTTCCCCTTTATCTCCTTTTTAAAAAAACGTCACCTCTTGCGATAGATAAGCCCCTCAAAATCGTGCCCGAGCCACTTGCCAATATCGGCCGTATTTTCGCTGCCTCTTTGACTCGACAGGCCTCCCAATTTTTGGCCAGGAGTACTGGTCGGCGGTTCGTGGCCCCCACATACTCTCCCTCTCCTGCCACCACCCACCCAGCGCCTCCGAGTCCGAAAAACACTAGGCCTAAAACTAAGCTCGCTCGCTCTTCTCCTGAAACGCAGCAGTCGGCGCCTCTGCATTTTCGGGCCAACTTCCGTTTCCTCGCACGCACACACACGCTCACGCACACGTGTGGGTGCCTGCCTCTTGCAACTTGCAGCGACGCATCGCATCCTGTTCGGTGTTGCGCCAAAATGCCCATTTTGGGGGTTGCAACGAGAGGCCGAGAACGAGGACGAGGACGATTACGAAGTGCGAGTGCGAGTGCGAGTAAAAGCCGAAGAGCGCAGCAACGCAACGCAACGGAATGCGGCCGTAACGTTTACCGTTAGCCGGCGTTTTTTGGCGCCCAACGCTGCCTGGCTGCCTGACTGCCTCTCAGTCGCCTCTGTCTCTGTTCTGTCTCTGCTTTTGCCTCTGCCTCGGTCGTTTGTGTCTCTGTCTCTTGCCTCTATCTCTTTCTCTGTCGCTTTTCCTTTTGCGACGCCGGCAGCGGCGGAGAAGCTCGCAATTCGCGAACTATTCGCAACTTCGTCGCGAACTCAGTCGCAGGCAGCAGGCCTCTGAGAGCAACAACTACAGCAACAACTACTGCACCAGCACCAGCACCAGCACCAGCACCAGCACCAGCACCAGCAGCAGTAGCAGTAGCAGTGGCAGTGGCAACAACATCCACATCACACACAGCCACAGCCACAGCCGAGACCCCTCAGTTTTCCCACACAACGCGCGCCATCGTCGTGGCCATCGCCATCGCCAGCCATCGCCGTCGTCGTCGTCGTGTGTTAAGTTTGTTTTGAGTTTTTCCGTATCAAAATGTGCAAAACGATTTCAGTCTAATTCAGACGCTCGTGCTGAGAAGACTTTTGGCCCTGTTTGTTGGCCAATAACCATACTCATACAGAACAGAACGGCACAGAACACGACGACGACGACGAGGCGACCGAAGCGAGGCGAAGCGAGTCAAACGAGACGACGAACTGCAACTGCAACTGAAACTAAAAAAGAACCTAACGTAACGTAAACGGAACGTACCGAGGCAAGCTAATTGCCAAATGGCCACGTAGTGCGCGCAACGTAACGTATACGTAACGAAGACATACACAAACACACGCACACACACTTACACATGTACATGCCCACTCTCAGTTGAGCGTCGTAATTGTCGCGAATTTCTCGTTCTTTTTTTTATCGTAATCGCTATGTAAAGCGAGTCGCGTTTAACGATTGACGATTAACGATCACGAGCGAGTAACGATCAGCGAGTAGCGAGCAACGATCAGCACAAAATGGCGTCGGCGCAGGCGGAAACGGATGTGGTAGTGGCTCCCGAGCAGTCACAAGTGACTCAAAGGCAGCGCAGCGGTGGCACAGGTGGCAAAGGTGCCAGTTCAGGGACAGGATCACCGAAAAGTAATCGCAGTTCGCCGAGTCAGGAGGAGAAGAACATCAAGACGGAGGACCGCACTTCCCCGGGTGGAGGAGGCACCTCTAAAGAAGAGGAAAAGGACTCTACAGGCGGCGGCCTGGGAGGATCTTCCCCTGTGAGCTCACCCCAGGGACGAAGCTCCTCGGTGGCCTCGCCCAGCTCCAGTTCCCAGCAGTTCTGTCTGCGTTGGAACAACTACCAGTCCAACCTGACCACCATCTTCGATCAGCTGCTGCAGAACGAGTGCTTCGTAGACGTGACCCTGGCCTGCGATGGTCGCTCCATGAAGGCCCACAAAATGGTGCTCTCCGCCTGCTCTCCCTACTTCCAGACCCTCCTGGCGGAGACGCCTTGCCAGCATCCCATCGTGATCATGCGCGACGTCAACTGGTCGGATCTCAAGGCCATTGTGGAGTTCATGTACCGCGGCGAGATCAATGTGAGCCAGGATCAGATAGGACCTCTGCTCAGGATAGCCGAAATGCTGAAGGTGCGCGGCCTGGCGGATGTGACCCACATGGAGGCGGCCACAGCTGCAGCAGCAGCGGCTTCGGAAAGGATTTCCTCGCCCAAGGAAAGTGGTTCCTCCACCGGAGGAGGATTAGGAGGAGGGGGTCAGTCTAGAGCAGAAACCGAGCGAGATGCCGAGGAGCTGCTGGCCTTTATGCAGCCGGAAAAGAAGTCACGGACGGACTGGGATCCCGCCGAGCTAAGGCTCTCCCCCTTGGAACGGCAGCAGGGAAGGAATGTAAGGAAACGACGTTGGCCCTCGGCCGACACGATCTTCAATGCCCCGGCGCCACCGAGTCCACTAAGCAGCCTGATAGCCGCCGAACGGATGGAGCTGGAACAGAAGGAGCGCGAGCGGCAGCGAGATTGTTCGCTGATGACGCCGCCACCCAAACCGCCGCCCATGAGCAGCAGCAGCAGCGTATCGGGCTCCCGCCGCCTCGAATCGGCCATCCATGCTCTGGACATGCCATCGCCGGCAGCCACGCCGGGACCACTGTCACGATCCTCGCGTCCCCACTCGCAGAGTCCACAGCAGCAGCAGCAGCCCGGTCCGCATTCCCTGCCCCTGCCGCTGCTTCCGCATCATCATGCGCCGCCACCTGCCCCACATCCCGCCCAGAGTTCGGCCAGTGGCCACCATCCGCCTTCGCCAGCGGGTGATTCCCGCTTTCCCTTGGGTCCCTCCGCAGCCGCCATGGCTGCAGCCATGGAGTTGAGTGGCCTTGGAGGCGGTCCACCCGCCGAACCACGTCTTCCGCCTCCACCGCCGCATCATCATGGCGGCGGAGGAGTGGGCGTGGGAGTGGGAGGAGCCGGGGTAGCCGGTTCCGGCGGAGGATCCTCGCTGGCCGATGACATGGAGATCAAGCCGGGCATCGCTGAAATGATTCGAGAGGAAGAAAGGGTGAGTGGAGATTATATTTATCGATGGGAAATTATTTATATTATTGCAAGGATATGTAGAATTTTCGGGGTTTATTTGGGAATGAAATTTTACTGAAATATATTTTATTTAATCTTTGTTATGATCTAAAATTTAACAAGTTAACAGATGGCTTTCCTTTTTCCTGATCAAAAAAACTGTGATCTCAGCATATATGTATTTAACGCAAGGATATAAATATTTTATAAATAATATTGGGACTTGAAGAGAATTACTTGTAGGAGTCTGACATTTACATCCTTAAAACGATATATTTTAAGTGATTCTTTAATTCTTTCTAAATTTAAATACTTAAAATATTTTATTAGACATTTTAAGTGATAAAACAAAAAAAGAACTTTAAATAGTCAAATTTTGTATTTTTAATATGATAATATATTGTTTCAATTTACTTTAATATTTATGATATCGCATTTATTTTGTTATTTTTCCGCACAAGATAAATGATTAAGCTTTCCAAATAGTAGTGTCAAAAATTCATTAGCTAAATATATTTGCTTATAGGATTAGCAATAGCAATTTATAGAAAGAGATTTATCAATTCTTTATTGTTTTTGTAATATTTTTTTTCAAGCATACTATTTAAGAGCCAAGTTCCACGATCAATTCTCTTTTATTTCAAATTCAACCCCTCAAAGAGTACAGTGGATCAAACATATATTCTCTCTCGCTGCTGCTGCTCTGCTGCAGCGCTGCTTTTCTCTCAGACCCTCAGAGTGACTGAGGGAGACTATCTCTCTCTCTGCCTCGCTCAACGATCTTTTTCCGCGGTTTGTTTTGATTCACGATTCGCGCGCGCCTTTCGGCAATCCGCAAGATTGTTTCGCCTCGACAGCAGATATTCTGCCGGCGGCATTTCGCCCTGCGTCGTGACGTCACATACAATGAGCGGAACGCGGAGCTGTGACTTCTCCCCTCCTCCACATTCGCACCGCCAGGAATGATTGACAGCTCTCACGTGCTCCACGTCGCACATTGTGCCGCTTCCCTTTTCTGCTCTTTTTTCTTCTTTTCTCAGCCCAGAGATCTCTTCCACATATTTTCCCGAATGGTCAGAGGTTTCCCCATTCCAGATTCCCTGATTTCCGATACCTCCGATCCCCGCTTCCCCTGGAGCAGTCACTGGAACGGAACGCCATGGTTTGGTGACCGAAAGGTGATTGAAATTCCGGAATTCTTGTGGCCTGCGGTTTAATTTCGATCTATGGAGCATTTTGCATTTGAGTGTGATTCCCTAAGTGTGCTTCAATTAGGCCAAAAGTGAATGAGATCGGCACGGGGAAAAATATGGAAATTAATGGGGATATTTATTAGAAAAAAATTTTGTAATTTAAAATTTTATTTTTCGGGTTTTGCTAAGATTTGCTGGGAACCCTAGTAATCAGTAATCGGCTTGATCTCGATTATAATATAAATCATTATGAATATAATAAATTTTGAAATCGAAAATATTTAAAAATATATAAAATTTGGAATTGGATCAAATATACATATTTTAAACGATATAAAAGGTATATAAATATATTTTGAATTCACAAAATCCTTTATATTCAATATTTAAGAAACCCTTAAACAAAATATTTAAAAACAAACAATTTCTGTAAGTGTACTACTCCTTAGCGAGGAGTAAAATTAGCGACCGGTTCGGGAGAGCTGCATTAGCATCGCAGAACTCACCGCAGAATTCGCACTTTAATAAAAAATTTGTATTTATTTATCCAATAGACGTCGCCGACGTTCACTGGAGAGCCCAGAGATCTCTACTCCATTCAGAGGTTCCATATCCCGATACCGAACCCAATCCCGAAGCCCCTAGTCCCAGTCCCGACTTCAATCGGAATGCCATATTTGTTTGTCTGGACGCGGAGACTCCTTCGGCAAGCTCTTCGCTGCCTTCTTCTGAACGATTCTCCGCCCAGATTCTTCTGCTCTTCGTGTCCCGTGTTTATTGTCGCTTTTGAGTGCATTAATCAAATAGCCAAGGGGGGGGCAGGGGAGTGAAGAAGAGAACTTGAGGTGCTACATCTGCATTAGCCTGCTCATATGCTCAATTTTCCGTTGCCGCTTGTTTTTCCCCCACTTTTCCAGCGTTTGCTCGTTAGCGTCTCTTTTCAATAAATATTTTGTTTTTATGCTTTTTTAAATATTTCCCCAACTGACCGTTTGCCTTGCTTTTTATGTGCTTAGAAATTCTTTGGAAAATGCATCTGCATCTCGGCATCTGCATTTGAATCCGGCAATCCGCTGTATCTGCATCTTTGTTTGTTTGCCTTGGTGTTAGTGTTTATGCTTTCCTGCTGTTTGCCTTTCCGATTGTTCTCCACTGCTTTCCCCATCACCCTTTCCTACTCCTCCTCCCCCTCCTCCGTGTTTATTCACACATTTCATTTATTATTAAAAATTGATGCATTTCTCGTTTTGCTTCGCGGCGATGCGATCGGCAGGCATCAAGGCAATGCCATATATAAAAATCAAATATTGACAGCCGACATCCTCGCCAAGCCAAAGGAATCGATTCCCCTTCACCCCGTGATCCCAGGCATCTTCTTTAATATTTATAATTCTTGCCCATTTATATATGTACTGAGAAAAATCTATAAAAGAAAATTATATAATAATTATCACAGAATTCCAGGAGATTTTTTTAAAATATATTAAGATATATTAATTATATAATAAAATCTATCTAATACGTTTATTGAGTCTTGACAGCATTATTCAAAGAGGTTTTTAAAATATATAATATTTCTCTAATATATATTTATCTCAGTGCACTTCCCTGTGAATGCATCTCTTTTTTATTGTCTGGGTTGATTTTATTTCCCTGTCTTTCCTTTCATATAAGCAGATAAAGCCGATAAGTGTCAGTCTTGGTCCAGAGCCTGAGCTCCTCCGAGTTCTGGTTCTCAGTCTTCTTGGGGGCCTTTGCTTTCTGGTGATTAATTGCACTTTTATTTGTCTGCGTTTGCCTTTGTTGAAAATTATTTTCATTTTTTTTTATTCTCCTTTACGCATTTTTTTGTTTTTCATATTTTATTGCCAACGCATTTAGATGTGTGTGCCAGTGTGCATCATTAGAGGTTGTATATTATTATTGGTTTCCTCTCTCTGGCTTCTCGATCGGTTCACTGAACTTTTTGCGGAGCGTGGGCGCAGAGGAAGTTTTTATTATGAACAATAAGGCGATTAAAACTCATTTGGAGGTAGAATTTACTTTTTAAAATGTATATTTTTATGAGAATATAAGTTTAATGGGAAAATTAGGTAGCCCAAAGAAAGAATTCGGAGAATAAAAGGGGTTTAAAGGAATATTTTTCAGATAGTTGTGGCTTTCAGGCAAGCTTTCAATGATAAAACAATTATCATAAACCTTGCTTAATTTATCTTATAAAATATATAGATTTAAATATTTTTAGACTTGTCAAAAATGTGAGCCACAAAAATAAGTATTAAGAAAATTATTTAAGGGATTAAAGAAATTCCAAAAAAAGTAAACCCCTCATTTAGAACAACCTTTATCCCATTTTTTTATTATAAAAACTAAGCTACAACAATGTTCCGCTGATTGATCAACACAATCAATATGTGTAATCAATCCCTCATCCCGCAGAGTTTTCCCTTTCGATTTCCTTGCCACTTTCCCACTCAATTAGTCCGCAGATGAGGGCCAAACCGCATCGTGGAAAAAGGGAGGGTAAGCCGGGGCAGAGAGAATCTCCGAGAGTCTCACACTCATGATTAGCGTGTGTCGCTTACCTTTTTCGATGAGGCAAAAACTGCAACCCAAACTGCCACAAAAAAAAAAAAAAACAGAATCTGCTGTAGACAAATTACCACAGAGTAAAAGGCAAAGGGAGTGCGGGGGGCAGTCAGCAGCTAAACGTGCTACATTCAAACTACTTCAACAAAATACAGAAAAAAGGTGAAGAATCAAGAAAAAGGGAGCGAGTGGCGTGCATAAAAATTGAAAAAGATGCAACTCAAAAAGGAATCTCACATCTCGAACAATGCAGGGAGAGAAATTTTAGAACGGAATTCAAGTTTAAAATAAAAATAATTAAATACATGAGTTATAAACATAGAAAATAATAATTATATATTCAAAGAAAATATAATTTTTATGTTTTCATTGATCAAAAAAAGAAAAATTGTCAAAAGTAATTTTTAAAAAGTTTTCTTAGTCAAACATTTTTCTTTAAGAATATTAGAATTACTGGAGTTTTAAGGTTAAATAATAACTTTATGTATTTAATCATTAAAATTCATTTTTTAAATGAAAATCAATTAAAATTCAGTAAAAATCTCTAAAAAATCGTCCTTTGAATAAAAAATAAAGTAAAATAAATTTTTTAAGTGCATTTGATGGCCCTGCCGGTGTGCGTGAGTATCTGTGTGAGTGCGAGCGAAGGAAGCCAACAAGCCACTTAACCCAATCGACAAAAGTCATTACACTCGTCACTCAGACTCAGCTGAGAATGCCCTCTGACGCTTCCGCTGTGCGCTGGCTGCGACGCTAGCAGCGACAGAGAAAATATCTCCGAGATACTTATTGTATCTGGGCGTTTGGGCTTCCCGGGGTGTACCACACCAGGGGTTGAATAGAATAAAATAATATAAATAATACAATTTATTACGCGGCTCAGCATGTGTGTTTGTGTGTATTGTATATCTCCAGCCTCGAGATACATCTCGCTGCATCTGTTGCATTCACATTCCACATTTTATATTTTTTCTTCTGTATACAACATCTTCGAAGAAAGTAAATAAATAAAATAAAAATGAAGAAATATATTTTCAGAACAGACAAACAAACCCCGAAGCCAAGAAATACAAAAGAAACCAAATGAGAGAGAAGAAGAAATAAAAAGAACGAATCCCCAACTGAGAAGCGGGTAGAAATAAAGCAAGAAATAAATTGTATAATCCGCTTTGATGTATCGCCTTCTGTTTTATATTATTCAGTCATATTTTATATATGCGCACCGATCCGTACCGCGCCGAACCGATCCGCACATGGAGAATACACACAGGCGGGCCATTCAAGTACTCCCCAAGTAGTTTTTACAGCGCCAACTTAAATCTTGCCCATTAAGATGCAAAACAGACAGATACACAGATACTACAGATACTAAAGATACACAGATATAGATATAGATATAGCTAAAAATTCGACCGTGGTCGATTTAGTTTAAATGCATGGCATAAACATTTAATTAAATACAAAAAGCCATTACGCCAACGATTTTAATGTTTATATTTTCAAATACTTGGCGGAAAATTCTCATTTTTATGGCTAAGCCAAATAAATCGTATACGATGTGGAAATGGAAATGGAAATGGGATTGCGGCAACAGCTGCACAAGTAATTCGTTGATTAATCTATAAAAATAAATTTGTATCTATGGACTGGTGCCTTGGTATCTCGACAGTGTATCTGCGCCCATTATACTGCGCCTCCTTTGGCATTTTCTAATCGGATTTAGTTTGGTCCGGGGCTTCATTTATTTTATTTATTTTTATGCCCATAATGCGGCATAAATAATTTATGCTGATAAATAACCCGAAACCGAAAACGAAAGCCCCCCTCTGAGGCGATGCGATCCCGGGGCATCAACATAAAGCAAAACAGGCAGGAAACGAGTAATAGGAGTGGAGATACAAGGAGACGAGAAGGGTTTTCAATCTCATGTATCCTTCTAAAAATATTTATTTATTTATTTTTCAACTCAAACGCACACACAGACACACCAAACACACACCAAACTCACACCACACACCGGTGCGAGAGAGTGAGGTCTGCCCACATTTATTTGTAACCCTGTATAAATTTATTATATTGCATTAGTTGTAAGTCAGAGCCCAGACTCCGCTCCAACTCAACTCAAATACGAATCGGGAGGGGAAACTTGCGGCCTGCTGAGTATCTTACTCCGACTTCTATCCTCTGCTCTCCCTTCTGACCCTGCCTCTCTGAGTCTTTGAAGTGCGTGGGCTGGAGCAGCGGGGAAAAACACACACTATCGGCGGGCAGGAGCTAGGTCAGGAGCCGGCTGAGAGCCGGGACTAAGGCAAAAGGTGCGTGAAAAAACTTATTATAAATTACCGTATAAAATATAACAAAGTTGCTGCGAGGGAGCGGCAAGGCACTGCAGAGATACATACATTCTTGATGGAGTGCGGCAAGGAAGGTGCGGTCAGGATTAGCGAAAGGAATGAAGCTGTTACACGGCACAGACGGAGAGGAATTATAATAAATTTTGCATTAAATATTAAGAGTATTCCTAGATTTTGCTAAGGAAATTAACTAAGGAAAAGGATAAGCTTGTTTTGAGGTTACTAGGTTTTTTTTGAGTAGCAAAGAATGATTTTTAAGAGTATTTACCACATTTTTAAATATGATTATATTCTTAATAAATTTAAGAATTAGGTTTCGCCTCCTGTAAGATCCTCTTGAATAACTGATAGATATCTTCAATATTTTTTTCTCTGTAAACTAACACTTTGAATCAGCAGTGACAAGGAAAAGGAGCAAAGAGAAGGGAGAGGAAGTGTAAGTGCATGAATGATGGAGGAGACACCATCGAATTAGCGAGAGCAGGAGATCGTCCCTAATTGATGTGGGGCATGCACTCGGCCATTTCTCTAAGCCATAATGGAAATGCTGGCTCTCAATCAATTATTGATGAGCCCGGATTAGATCCCGCCTGGGTGTGAAGACTTTAATCCCGCTCTCAGACCGTTCCTTTTTGCATTTTAAATAAAAAGGCAAAGAAACGAAAAAGGGCAAAATGCAAGGCCTCTCCTTGACAGTCTCAAACTGCCGACTTTCATAAACACAAAGAACAAATCTCAAGGAGTAACAAACACAACAAAAAAAAAATAAGAAAGACACACACACCAAGTAGGTGGAGGCGTCTCCGCCGGAAGAGAGCAAGAGGATGAAGGACTTGGTTGGAGGCAACAAACTAAAGACAAATATTTACAATGAGCGGCCGATTAATCAAACGCACACAGCCAGGCGACCGAGCGACCGAGCGACCGGCACAATACGAAAAAGTATTAAATAAATAAATAAATGGCAGCGAGCTGCATTTCAGTCGCCGACAACAAAGATCAGCTTCATCAGCAGTTTGCCGGAGAGGAGAGGAATATCATGTGCATGAGTATCTTCCAGATACAAGTTTGTCTTGGCTTTTGTCTTTGTGCAAGCACGCCCTCTTTCCTCCCCCCCTGCCTCCCGCAATTTATATCGAACGAAAATAAATTAATTAAAAATGCAGTCGAGCGGACAGAGGAGGCAGATACATATAATTTTTTTTTGTTTCTGTTCGTTGCGTTTTTTGTTTTGTAATTTATTAAAAGACGACTGAGTCAACGACAGCAGCGACAGGCAGAGACAGCGACAGCGACAGAGGCAGCGGCAATTTTTATAATTGCATTTATTTATTTACAATAATTTGCTGGATGGCCAGCCAGCCAGCCGGCTGGCTTTCTTTATTTATAGAGCACGCATGTGATCAGAAATCGATTGAATTTCGAATTTTGAACCGTCATTGCGACAGTGCATCGATAAGATAGCGTCGATAGGGATTGGGTAACCCCAGAAGTCGGATCAAGAGCACAAAAAACACTATTAGATTGATTGATAAGCTAAACAAATGTCGAAATATGGGATTCTATAAGCCATAACTCCAAATTAAAAATCTGAACAAGTATATTTGATGTATCAATTTTTCCTTTTGCAAATAAGAGCGAAGTTTCAGGTATTGGCCTTGACGATTAGCCCACTTAAAGCCCCTGAAGATACTCCGTTCGGGTTTCTCTGGTTCTGAGATACGCGGATACTGAGACTGAGGTACTCAGATTCTTGTGGTCGCCGTCGTCATCGTCATGTCATCGTCATCCTCAACAGCTGTTGTCGACGCGTCGCACCTCGCTTTTGGCTATTGTGTGTGCCGTTTTGTATCTGTGGGCGAATGTTCTCTGCATTTGTATCTGTGTGTGTGTTTTGCTGTTTTGTATCTGTGGGTGAATGAGTGACGTTGTGTGTGTGTGGTCGTGTGCTTGTGGCGGGCCATAACCTGCCGCAACACGAAAGCTCATACACAGCACCAGAGGAATACAAAAAAAAAAAAATCAGTAACCGATTTGACAATACACTCATTAATCTCAGTAACAAATAACTTAATTTATAAATTCAGAAAGAATCAATTATATTATATATAAATCTTCTAATCAAATATCTCCGTATTTCTATTATAAATCCTTTAAAAAACGTGTACCACTTGTAACCTTCAATAACATGTCTACAGGTCAAATTATTGATAAGGAATATTATCAAAATGACTTGAAAAAATGTCAATTAATCTGTGACTAAATGTTTAAATGAAGCACTGGCACATAAATATTGATTTAAAGATAAAACTGATAACTAAAGCCAAGTACCATTAAATTAAAAGCTAATAAAAATTTATTGAAATCATTTTCAGAAATTGTTTATAGATTACCCGCTCAAAATAATGTCAGGAAATTAGGTTATAAGCTTTAAATAATTCTTTAAAATTTTATTTTATTTTCTTGTAATATACAAACTTTTCAAATTAGCTAACATACCCGATTGTTCTCAATGGAAAGCCCCCTAAAAACGGGGAAAATCAAAATTCGCAGCGCCGTCGACTTTGACTTTGATGCGTTGGCCGCACGCTTCGTTCGCGGGCGGACAAATGGACAAATTGGCGGACGGACAGACAGACCGACGGACAATGAGATGCGATACATTCGCACGCTCTACTAAGCCAAGGCAGGGGGGAAGGCAGCTAGCCTCAGGGTTGGCGGTGAGTGCGTGTTTGAAGCAAATCGCTCGCTACGTCGCTTTCATTCAATTAGATACATTTGTATCTTATGACATGTATTTTCACACCTTGTGCGCTTTCTTTAATTATTGCTGTTCCGCTGCGACAGCTGCTGTATAAGTGTGACTGTGTGTGTGTGTGTGTGTGTGTGCTGTATCTGTATCTGCGAGATACTTTATGCCCCAGCCACAAAACTCCACGCTGCATTGTGCAATAAAAATAAATACGTTTTGGATTTTTATAACATTTAACATTGTTCACAGCGCATTTTGTGTGTTTGTTATTTATGGGGGCGCACAAAGAAGATGGAAAAATAAAGAAAAAGAGGAAAAAGGAAAAGCGAAGACCAAGAAGAAGTTATCTCCCCCCTCCCCCCTCCCACCATAACACCCTCCTCGGCCGACCCCCGCCGTCTTTGGCCTTTGTGTGTGCGTGTGTACCTACGTTTAAATTTTTTATGAGTTCGTAATAAAGTTTCAACATTTTTCATCATTAAAATAAAATATAAAGCCGAAATTATATTTTATCGTCTTTGCATCATTCTTTTTCCTTAAATACATGGCACACACATACAGCTACTACACAGAGAGAAAGAAACTATGAGAAAAAGTAACCCTTTCTTCGGAAGACAATTTTTTAAGAATCATTTTCAAAGGATAACTTTGTGGAAAGATTTTTGAAAAGGAAATTTTAATTTCCTAAATATATTTAGCCTGCTTTTGGAACCCTAAAAGTACCTGAAATAAAATAAAATTAAAATAATATATTAATATATTAATTTTAAATCTTTTAACACGTTTTTCAGTACCAAATCTAATATTAATCTAATAATATAAAAATTAATATGTTCACGATTTTCCTATCCACAAAATAATGTTTAATATTATTTTATCCCAAGAACATAAAGTTTCCTCAGTGTTCTCACGAATCCACACTCGCAGATACAAAGATACAGATACAAAGTTGAAGTTATGTGTAGCAAGCGTCGCCGTCGCGGCCATAATAATGAATATATATGGAGAGAGACAAGAAACCGCACTTTAAATGAAGACGGGGCTGCAGCAACAGCAAATACATATAATAAATAAAATAACAAAAAAATGTGAATAAAATAAAAAGAAGAAAAATGAGAGACTCAAGACGATGGCAAGAAATATTCTTTAATTTAGACCGCGCCCCTGTCCGTCGTCCGGGAAGTGAAGTTGAGTGAGAGAAAAAAGGGAAATAAAAATAAAGCGAAAAACGTAATATAAAATAAATATTTCAAGAAACTCGACTTGGTTGCTGTTATTGTTTTTCTTCTTCTTATTGTTGTTGTTGTTACTGCCGGTGCTGCTGCTGCTGCTGCTGATGTTGCGGTTGCTGTTGTTGTTGCTGCTGTAGTAATTTATAATATTCCTTAACGATGTGCAAAGGGCAAAAACTGAGCAAGCTGAACACAATGGGTCAAAACTAGATAAATTGTGGTTAGAACTTAATGGAAATATATCATAAAATTAAATCAAATTTTATACTAAATTTTACTAAAACTCTAAAATACTAAAAATTAAAGTTTGGTATATTCATTTAATTCAGTATTCAAGACCTAAACAAAAAATCAGGGCTTCAAACTATAAGGATATACTTTATATTACTGTTAATAATATGCCTTTGCATTTTATTAGAAAAAATAACAAAACTATCTTACATTTCACAGAATCTAAAAGCTTAATAAGCCCCCTATTATCGAAAAGAGTTATAGCTACAATATTGTAATTAAAATAAATCGATTTGTTTTCCTATTCCCTGAAAAGTAAAGGAAACCCAGTGAGAATGTCATTTCAACCCAACTATCTCCAATTGCAGGGTGTAAGTGTGTCTGTCCAATAGTGACAACATTTATTTATCCCCATTCCTGGGCACACAGCTCCGACATATTTGCCTAACTTGTGCTGTGCTTGGACATCAATCAGCAGCTTGCCAGCTGACAAATGACTCTTGGAGGGAAATAATACTACGAGGAACTAGCAAGGGGAGACCACCTTAAGACCCAAGCTATCTGATTTACAATATCTGTGGAGAGTATAGCAAATCATGCCCACTGTGGCGAGCCTTAATTCATTTTATTCATTTTTATTATTGCTGTTCTTTATTTTTCAGCTTTCTGTATTTTTTTTTAATGCGCAGCTGCTAAGGAAATGATTTTCGAAAATTGAAGTTTATGACGATGAATGGAATAATTTTTTTTTATTATTATTCCTTATATCGCTGTGTGGGAATGTGTGTGCCTTAATATACAGCCATTTATATTAATATAAACAATCAGCTAAAGCTTTGTAAACTTAAGTTTTCCACCATTTTTCAGTGTAAAGATAAACACACACACACACACACACACAATCGTGGCTGAATTTTAAATATATATTTCTAGACCGCCAGCGAACGACTGGCTTCAATTTGGCTTAATTGCGTGCAAGTCGCCGCTGCTATCTCATTATCAGACGGCGGCAGTGACGTCGCACGATTAATCAAATCAAACGAAATCGAATCAAAGACGATTTACATGCACATGCGAAATGTGTGTGTGCCCCGCCTCTCCGTATCTCTCTATCCGTATCTGTGTATCTGCCCCTCTGTTTCTCCCAGCCCAAGAAGTATGAGTATCTATGGTAAAGGGTACAAAGGTGCACCCAGAGAGGGAGGACGAGGACAGAGGGGATGGGCTGCTATGACAAAGCATTTTTAAGCCATTTGATTGACTGACGTTAAAATATTCACGAGCGGTGCATGCAGCGATTTTAATCGCAAGCTCGCCCCATTCCTTCGCCACTCTTCAGTTCTCTATGCAAAAAATAATAATTATTAAAAAACCATATGAACACGGGTCGTGAATGTATATGTGTGTGTGTGTGTACAGCTTAGGAGTGAAGAAGTGCACTGAGAAATTAAATTGTAACCAAAAACAAGGAGGAAAATGCAACACATAAATCCAAAAATTTTAGAAATTTAATGTTTAACAAAATATAATTTTCTTTGATGTATAAATACATATTCTATAGAAAATTCCAATAAAAAGTCAATAAAAATTTGTCTGAATTTTATAATAACAAAAAGCTATGAATTTATATAATTATAAAAAGGATAACTCAACTTTTCATAAGCCTTTAAAGAAAACACAAAAATACAAAAATAAATTGTAGTTTTCTTTTTAAAAAGGTATTTCAATTAAAAACATTTTTTAAAAATATAAAATGGAGGCCATAAAGTCAGAAATTAATATATTTATGTGTAGGGAACATTGTAAGTAAAAAAATCGACTTAAAAGCTTTAAATTTCTACTTTTAAAATAAGAAAATATATTTCAAATAATTTCCTCCTGTGTAAGAAAGTAAAAAAAAAATCGAATCGAGTGCAGGGACAGATGACGCTGTTGCAGTTGCAGTTGCAATGTTGCTGGGGCACTGCCTCTGCCTATGCCTCTGCCGCCTGCCTGCCTTTGGGCCCGGCCTAAGTATCTGTATCTGCATCTGTAGTATGTGTATCTGCGCTGTGGGGCATATTTGTTGTGCCGGCTGGTCGGGGGAGGGATTAATGAATTTGATATAATGACATTTTAGATTGCATCTGCATAACATTTAATTGTGTTTGCTTGTTTGGCGCTGCCAGACACGCGCTTTCTGCCCCGTCATTCCCCAAAAGAACGAGTTGAAAAGCTGAAAATATATACAAGTATATGAGGAAAATCGAAGGGGATATATAGCTTCTCCCTATCGAGGTGAGTGGGTGCAATTCGATCGATTTTGTTCCTAAACTTTTCGCAGTTGCCATATGCAAATGACGCGTAATGGTCGCCTCATTAAACTTTAAGGCATGCAACAAATGGACAATCATTTTTTTTTTTTTGTTTGTGCTCCTGCCATGTCCTCGTTTTTTGCTCGGTGTTTTTTATTGGCGTTTCTCCTCCTGCTCCTGCTCAGGGCGCACTCAATTAAAATGTAGAGAGCAGTTCGGCTGCAATTCCACTCGCCAGTTGCTGCACTCGCCTCTGCGTTGTTTGTTGCCTAATTTGCCAATTAACTTAATAGGCATTTATTATTTAGCAATAAAATATGCAAAGCAATTGTTCAAAATGTAGCACACACACACACACAAACACCGGACAGTGTGTGCCCCTGGCAGGAGGCCAGGAGGGAGTGAGTAAAACAATAACTCGGCCAACTGTACCGGTGGCCACAATCAACAGAAAGAGCCGCACAGCAACTGGCATAATAACTTCTGAAATGACAGCGAACAAACAAAAAAATATTGAGCAGCCGCAAGGAGTTAAGAACTGACCAAGGACGAACTGAGAGATACCCTTAAAAATTTACATAGAAGGTAATAAATATTACCTAAAAGATATAAGCACTTTAGGCCAGAGAAAACGTTCTTAAAAGAACGTATTTTTACCTTATTTATCTTGGTAAACTAATTAATATTAATAATTTTCAAAGTTTATAAATAATATAAATAAAATATTGGTATTTAAATCCTTTTTTCTCAGTGCCTTGACTTCTTCTCTCAGCCAAGTCAACTTGTCTTTCTTCGGTTGCATTTCCAACTTCTTCTTGCAAAAACACAAAACATAATTTACTTTCGACTGCATAAACAATGCAATAAAATAAAAGAAACGATGCGAGCGAGCGAGGGGAGGCCAAGAAGCGGCGAATAAAATATATGGCATTGGAATAAAATATTTGTAACAATAATAATGCAGACCCAGACCCAGACCCAGACCCAAACCGAGAACGAGTTGTGTTTGTGTGTCTTAGAGTTAGAGCTGTTCTCCTGGCTGAGACACGCACACTCACACAAATTGGCATTGGCATGGGGCAAGTTGGAGAAGTCGAAGAAGTCAGCGGAGCAGAGAGCAGAGGCGGCAACTCTACTCAGTTATTAGGGGCAATCAAAATGAGCAGGAATTCAGAAATTATTATCCATACGCCATACGCCATCCGCCATCCGCAGTTGGCAGCCAAGAAACGCAGGACATGGCTTGAAAAAAAAAATAAAAATAAAATAAAATAAGGAAAGAGGTAAGGCGGAGACAACGACGAGCTTGGTCCGCACGTTTCGATTTTGTGCGATTTGTTTTGTGGATAAAAGTTTTCAAATGTATCTGTATCTGAATCTGCAGCTAAGCACTGAGAAAAAATAACGAATAACCTTTCCCAACAATTTCTTATTTAATAATTGCTTTTAACTTAAAAGTTTTAAGGTCTTTAACAATTTCGAAGTGTTTTAGCATCACTAAATAAAATATCTTTTAGTTTTTGTTTCATTTTATTTATCAATTTATACAATTATATTTATTTTCTATATTTTTTCCGTAGTTATTTTCCCAGTGCCTCTATATATTTGTATCTGCAGTTGCGGTTCCCTTGCCGCAAAAGTTTTCTAGACCAGCTTCGTCGCTACCTTTTGGCCAGCAAAAGTACTACAAACGGAATACGTGGCCCAATAAATTTTCGGGGGCCCCCATTTCGATTCCCGATACATATATATTTGATAAATTATTACTTGTGCGCAATTGGTTTGTTATTTTAAATATGTATTTCGGCTGTTTCGCATTTTTATTGCATTTAGTTTTTCGCTTGAATTTTTATTTATGCGCTTATGAAATAAATTACGCATACTACCCTCTGAGAGAGAATTCTTCAAATAGTTTTCGCATCATTTTCGGGCGCATTAAATTTTATATGCAATTACTTATATGTAGTATACTTCTGGCAGTACTTTTATTTTATATTTATGAGCTCGAAATCTAAAGAAAAATTCCCCTAAATAACCTTCATAATTAGCTATCCATTGCGACAGAATGGAAAATTTTTCCATTGGCAGCTAGACAAAGCGACTTAACTAAATAAAAACACTCAAAAGCTGGGCGCAATTGAAAGCGTTAAAATAAATATGAGATGCAAATAAATAATAAGTTAAAAACAGTCGGGTAAATATTGTAAATGGCACAGAGATGACGACCTCCCTATCTCACTCACTCACTCCCCTCCGCCCCAACTATATTTGCCTTGTGTCTAGTTTTGCCATCGAGTTGATCAAATATTTGCCGCTCTAGCGTTTTTAAAAACTTAAAAATTATTGTCTAAATAGAAACGTGGGTAAATATGTATCTCCATCTCCATCTCCAGCTCCGGCAAGTGCGTGTGTGTATCTCTGTGTGTTTTCCTATTACGACATCAAATACAGCCTACATACAGTTAATGTAATGATACCAAATGGTGAACAAAAAATAAAATAAAAACACACACAAAATAAAGAAACTGTGTAGTAGAGACAACGAAAGTCTCACACACACGTTCGACCCATTAATAAAATGGCAAAAGTTACGGATTTCGAATTATTATTATAACAATAACATTAATAACATTATTGCTATTGCTTGCCACAGTTCAAAACGGAGCTCGAGAGCCTCTGTATATTTGAATTTCTGTTTGCGTTTGCGGGGCTGGAAATCCAATACAAGTCGGAAGATAATTATTATTTATATTTCTAACAAAATGCATAAAGTTTTATGGCTTCTTGCCCTTGGTTTCCCGCTACCCGTGCGACAGGGACAAAAGCCGTTGACAAAACTGCGCATAAAACGAAATTACATTCTACCTATAAAGGCGATAAGCAATGGTATGGCATTATATATATATAGACATCTAAGTATAGATATATATTGTATATATAATGTATATGGGTGGCTATATAACTATAGCAAAATATTGCACAATATATTTTATTACGAACAGTTTATGGGGGCCTTCTCGGTTCGCAACGCGTTGACGTTATAAAATAACAAACATTTGGCCAAGAGAATTAAGGGGAATAAGGGGGTTTGCCAGGGGTTTTTGTCTGGAAAATCGATGCGGTGGTATATTTATTTTACCTCAAGGTCGGAAAAATAAAACACCATATTAAGAACATTTTTTTAAGATACTAGCGAAAAGATTTGACTTTGAAAGGCTAGGAAGTAAAAGTGCTTACACGAAAATATAAAAACATTTTACTAGCAAACCAACTTTATAAAAGAATAGTTAGAAAATTTGTTCATCAATTAAATTAGCTTTAAAATACAACAAATATTTTACAATTAAAATTCAAGGGAAGTGTCTTAGGCTAAGACTTTTAGCTAGAGTTATAAGTAAATTATTTTTTTAAATATTTGCTTTATAACATTTTTATGTTTAAAATATATTATTATATTTAAAAAAACTGTTTTAAATAAAGCCCTAAAGATTGTAAAGTATTAAGAAGCATTTCCTTTATGGAAATCTAATTCTTTAAACTGTTATTTAAACTTGGTAACTAAAATCTCATCTAAGGCAATAATTCAGATCATTAAAATTGTATAAATAAAAGAAGCATTTTTAACGCTAGATTAACTAAGGCAATAATTCATTTGTGATCACAGTGTGAGTATTTTTTAGAAGCTCATTTCGTAAGCGGATTACCTGAAACCCATTTGATATTCCTCCTTCCGAAGCCATTCCGATCACCTTTCTAGGGTCGTAAAAAGGCAACCCACTCTTAGGAAAGTACACCGATACAAAGACGAAATCTAAACATATCTGGCCCATCGGCCACGCCCTTAATCAACTAAGTAAGTGATATAAAAAACTAAACAAAAAAGGAAAAAATACAAAAAAGAACGCCTCGTAAAAGTGCGAGAATGCGGCAAGGCAACTTGGATGCAACATTGTTGCAGGAGGCAACCAGAGCAATGTGAAAAGTTGTGGTGCCACAGAATGGTAAAATTGTGAAATGGCCAAATGGCAAAACAGCAAATAACTACCACAATTAACAGCACCAATTTTTAATGCCCCACTACGAGTCGCCTCCCTGGGGCGCCCCACGACCGAAAAACAAAACCACTCCACTTTTGCCTTCTTTTTTTTTTGCCAATATTTTACCATTTTTTTTATTGGCCTTCCTCCGCCAGAGCATTTCTCATTCGGCGGCCTTATTCAAGTCGCATATAATTAGAATTAATCATTAAAATGTAATAATAATGCGAATAAATGCGGCAACAATGTTGCGGCCAAACGGAGACCGCAGAGCAAGAAATTATTTTACGATGTTGCTGCAACATACCGATCCGGGGACTCCAGCTGGATGTAGATGTAGATGTTGATGCCTCCTGCAACTTTTTATGACCGCGTGCATTTTTACTACAGCTGGCCGGCTTCTAGCCACGGCTTTTTTTTTTATATTAAAAGTAATAAAAGTTAAAATGGCAGAGACTTGGGGCCATGGGGACTACTGCGGCAACAGCGAGAGTGCGCTGAATTTATGGTCTTAAAACTAATTTAACTTTTATAAAATTACCAAACACGCATAAACACAATTTTAATGCCGGACGCACGCTGCAACTTCTTCTCGGGTGTTGCAACAAACTCGACCTGCCCGCTGAACCCGAGATGCATTCTAGGGCACTTACTGTGCACTGGGAATTAAGTTGAAGATTAAATTGCATTATATTTTAAATATTTTCTTCCTACATTTCTTTTAAAGGTTTATATTGAAAGAGTTTAAATATTACTTATTTATTTTTTTCATCAAAGCGAATGGCTTTTTGATTTGTATTTTAAGTTGGGAACAATGTCAGCATGCTATCCTCTAATATAAAATTTTTTAAACGGTTAGAAATAATTTAAAAAATATAAAACAAAAGGTTTACTGATATTTAGAATTATTTTATAAATTTAAATAACTATATGTTGACGTTCAAAAGACTTAAGATATATATATATATAAATTAGTATGTGCTTTGGTAAAAAATTTAAGCAAACTTTTTATTAATAACACTTTTATTTAGAAGTCTGTACAACTGATTAAAAATCTAATAATATTTCATTTTTTTTCTATTATTTATTTAAGTTTAATAATTATTTATAGATGTTTGTTAGACTTAATATAATAAAATAAATTCAGAATTATTCTTCAAATTTTCTTTCCTGTGTACCCTTAAGCCAGGGCTGTAAACTGTTGTTGTTGTTGCTACTGCTGCCTTTTTGTTATTCATATAAATTTTATTCCATGCCATTCTGTTGTTCTCTTTTTTTGTTGGCAATTTTTTATGGGGCCAGGGCAAGTTTGTTGCTGATTTTTATGTGAGCTGCAGCAAATGGTCGAGAAAGCAGCGCATCTCATCAGCTGGCCCACAAAGCGGCCAGAGAGCTCAGCTTTTGGCTAATTGTGGCCATCAGGTGGAGGTGATTGGATCACCTGGGGAGGTGATATGGAAATGGAGATGAAGAGATGCTGGCTCCACCCTACTAGCTCCCTACTCCCCTCTAATTAGCTGCCATATTCGCAAGATACATATATATAGCTAGTCGAGTCGAACTGAGATACAATTTCGTAAACGGAAGCAATTAACGTGGCCTCATAACAGCTTGTAATTAAAATTATAATAAGATGCCTGGCCAAAGATATAGAAAATAATACATGCGAATGAGATACGTGAATATATATGTATCTGTATCTGTATCTGTCGCTGTTGCTGTGCCTGCTCAGCAGATACATTCGTGGAAATACATTTATCGAACTGTGCAAGTCAGCGAGTCACTAGACAATTATTTCAAACCAAATAGCGGCGATAAATTTCAATATCTGAGCGGTACACGTACGTAGAACTGGAGAAATAATAACAATAATAACTAAAAACGACTATGCGCACCCATCAGATACAAAGATACACGATGACAGGCGGCGCAAGAAACGTAACGAAAGCAGAACACAACAGAAAAAAAAAAACAAACTAAACAAAACGAAAAGAACAACAAAACGCTGTAATTAAATTCGTGTGCTTCTAACTGTTGACAGAGAGAAAAAAATAAAGAAAATAGGATAGTGATTAAGAATTATTAATTTGGAAAGGAAAAAAAATAATAAAATATATTTATAAGATCTTAAGATGTTTATGAAATTCAGAATATATTAAGTCATTAAATACCTTTATTACCTTCTATATTTCTTATAGTTTTGTTAATAAAATCAATATTAAGGTCTTCTCTTTGATTAATAATTAAGAGCTCATTAATAACTGATAAAACAAGACTGAAATTCAATATCTTAGGGTCAAAATCTAAGTATCAAACAGCCAAAGAGAAAGCTAAACTTCTTCTTGAGACCCCATTTCTTCATAATTTAATTAAGAACTTTTATTTTCTTTCGGTGTCAGCTGTAACGTTTGTTTGTAACTCATATTCCATGGGTACATCTAACAGATACAGCTACAACTACAGCTGGCTGGCACTCTCACGTAGATACAGATGGAGATACATTGCATTTAACTAAGTGCTGCACTTCGTATTTAATTTTATTTCCACTTGTAAGACAACAAACTAAAGTAGGCTAATTGTTTTTGTTGTAGGAGCTGTGGCAAGAAGTACGAGTGTATGTATCTTTATAACAGAAATACTCGAAACAAAAGAAGCCCACAAAGAAAGAAAACTCGAACTCGAACCCGTACTCAAACTCAAACTGGGGAAAAAAGCAAAAGAAATAGACGAAAGCTTGTTCTTTGCTCATTTATTTGCTTCATTTCTGTTTCTGTATCTGTATCTGGATTCATTATGGTTATTATTATTATATGTTGTTGCCGCTGCCGCTGCTGCTGCTGCTGTTGCTGCTGCCGCTGTCGATGCCGCAGCTTTCTTGGAAATAATGTACAACGAAAATTAATATTATGCAGCATGTTGCGCGATGCAAAGATACAAAGATACGGATACACAGACTTACATTTGGCGTAATTAATGTCGGGAAATGCAGACGAGCCGGGCCATAAAAACTACATCGAGAGACCCGAAAAGGGGGCAAGGCAAGAGTCATAGCCAGAGCAAGAGCAGCAGCAAGAGAAATTGTTGTAATATTTAATTGAATTTTTCCAAGTCAGCCTTATCCGCTTCATTTGCTGCTGCCGCAGTGAGTCATTAGAAAACATAAAGTTTAATAAAAATCATAAGTGCTCAGCAGCGGCGGCGGCTTCAAGCATTTATTTTTCTTTCCATTTTGTTTTTTTTTTTTTTTCGTGGGGATCGTGAAAGACCATGTGCTGTAATTTATAAAATGCATCTAGATGCAATTAAGTAAAGCATAAAAGTAAATTACAAACAAATGCGGAAGATGCGGCCGCAGCCAAAAGTATTTATAAGTTGATTTTGATATTAAAAAATATCTCTCTGCCGGCCCGCTCTGCTGGCTGGGAAATGCCAGAAAATGCTGGGAAATGATTTACAAATTAAGGCAGCTGGCTTAGGGAGTGGCCCTAGATGCCAGACACGGGGCATCTTTATTATTTTTAGATAAATATCTTTCGATTTCGCCCCGTTCACTCGCTCGGTCGTTGGTTCGTTCCAGCTGCACTTCCTCTCCTCCTTTTTTTTTTTTGGCTCGATTCAATTATTTATTTACTTTACTTTTAATACATTTTTAATGCATGAGAAACCCTTTTTGGCATACGCGCAACTCATCTGGCACTCGATTTATTCCCGCCAGACCCAGATACGTATGACTGCCTAGATATAGATACACAAGGGATGGGATGCTGCTGCTGCTGCTGCACCTCATCATCAATTAGATGTGCCACGAGCTGTGGCAGCGTTTGAAGTTGGCATCGCGATGCTGATGCCGATGCTGATGGGAAATTAAGAGTGCAACTCCTAGAAGGTGCAAAGATGGGGAAATAATGCGAATAATTCCCGCCACAGATCCATCAAAACCAGTGGCGAATAGCAACCAGCAAGCAGACTAATCGAATTATGCATTTATTTTATTGCAAGGTCTAGACTTTGGGCCAAAAAATAGTAAATAAATTAGAGGAAAAAATATTTGTACATAAAGTAATTTTAAGATTATTAATTTGATTATTCTTTCTTCACCAATATTTTTTCTTACAAGTGATTCAAATATTTCTTTAAAAAATCCTTTAAAATAATTTAAAATGAATTTTTCCCAGTGCTTATTTATGGTTTTTATTTATGATATGCAGCTTTCAAAAATGCAACTAATCTAAAGTAAATTAGGCGCTGTGCACATTTTTGATTTAGTTACTTGCATTTAATATGCACCCTGCCCCACCAATAACGATGCCTCAAAGGCCCATAAATGTCAGGCCGCATCACAGAATCGCCCGAAAAGCTAGCAACAATTCCAGGGGCGTTGGTTTGGGGGGGGGGGGGGGTTAAGCATCGAGGCTTCTCTCGTCGACAAGTTTGAAACGTCGAAAGCAATTAAAAATGTAGAAAATTCAATCGGAAAAATCTAATTCGATTTCTATGCCGCGTTTTTGCCATTGCTTCGTAGTCGTTCGCTTTGGCAGCTTGCTGGAATGTTCAACACACTTCCATAAAACATACACACACACACACACACCGCTGCACACTCACACACATTTAGAGAGAAAGGCAATAACTGCCAGACTTGCATAGGCCAAGAAAAAATATGGATTCCGCTCTTGGCCATTCTTGGCACTTTGAAAAAAAAAAAAAAAATAAAATAATAAAGCGATAGCAAAAAGGAGGCTCTGGCCCGCCCAGATTTAGAAAAATACTAATGAAATTATATGCCGGCGGATGGTATATATCCTGTCCAGGACGAAGGACAAAAAGAATATGCCAATAATAGAATTTTCCATTAAGGGGAAATGAAAAATTCTTACGCTGTTTTTAGTAGGGGTTTGTTTTTTTTTAAGATGCAATGCCAAAGCTGATCTCAAATTACGTCTGGAACCCTTCCGATCGTGTTTTTCATAGTTTCATTATTGCTAGAGATAAAATCAATTATATTTGGGAATTTAATCTGACTTAAATGTTGTATAAGATAATGATATTTGCCTTAAGTCTAATACTTTCTTCATGCTTAATATTTATTAGAGCATATTTACCATCTTAAAATGTAATTCCATTACAAGAAAATCAGTTTCAAAATTTAAAAAATAGAATACATTTTTTTCAGTTTATTGCTATGCTATTGTTAACGGATCTTCTTTTTTCCTGCACCTTTAAGTCGCCCCTGAACAAGGGGAAAAGTTGAAGAGGGCGACTAGTTGAGAGTGCTGCATGTTTTATGGCTCTCGAATGCGTTTCATTAACACGTTGGCAAAAGGTGCGTAAAAGCCTTCGCCAGGAACCGCACCGCCAACTCTTTCCCTTCCACCTACTCTCTCCTACCAATCCCATACTCCTACCAACCTCCCATTCCGACGGCCATGTGCTTTAGCTTTACAAATGAATGCGTCTGGCGAGTGCGAGAAGTTGGAAAACGGCCGGCAGGAAAATGGGGTGGAGGGTGGAAAAAGGGGCGCAGTGACAGGGGCGCTCCTCCAGTCTGGTCAAAGGAAAAAAGCTGAACGAACAAAACGTTGCGCCTGTTATTGGCAACTTCTGTATCTGCAAGGGTGTGTGTGTGTGTGTGTGTGTTCTACCCCTACCATTACCCCGCTATGCGTCGGCCATTTGAACATGGCCAACAGGCAATGGCCAGGTCCTGGGATTCTACATGGCTTCTCTTCTCTGCACCTTTTGCCAAAAGCCTCGAGTTGCACATGCACCTAATGCAAATACTCCTCCTCCCCCCTTTCTGCACACCCCCTGACTGAGTGTGTGTGTGTGTATGGGTGGGTGTGAGTGTGTTAGGAGCCAGTGCCTAACCAAATCGAGCCGTGTGTCTGCTGCGGTCGCCGTCAGCAACGCGTTGTCGGCGCTGCGTTTTCTATATACAGTCAAGACTATAGCTAAAGGACTCTTAAGTTGGTCAGAATAAGTCCTTAAAATTTTTGTAAAGTAAGAAAAATATAATTAATAATAGTATTAAGAAATATTTTTAATACCTTAAAATGGTTTAAAAAGCTGGGTAATTATGGTTAATGCGTACAAAACTATTTGTGTTGTATCTTTAAGACAAATTTAAATGTTTTCTCAGATTATTATTCTCTACTTGGTTGAAAATTCTTCTTTTGAGAAAAGGTTTTATTTATAATTAAATTGTTATTTAATTGAGGCTTCATTCGTTACCCTTTTTTCGTATCCTGACTCCTCAAATCCCTATTCCTTCTGTAATAATAACCACTGTACTTATATTTGATAGCGTACACGTTAGGAAAATGCATTTATCTCGGCCTATTGCCTGGGCACGAATTTGCAACTTCGGCTAAGGGGGTTTGGGAAGAGCCAGAGTTGCGTTCTGTCTCGTTTTTGGCAGGCGCGCAACGAAAAATTCCGGGGATTTGCCTGCAGGCTGAGAGGGAAAATCGGGGAAAATTCGGGTAGCTGGGTAGGAGGAGCTCAAGCCGCAGTCGCCCCGTAGACTCTAGTCTGGAGTATGTACTATAGCACAGAGTGCAGCAATAGCAGTAACAACAACGACAGTTTGTCTAGTTCGCATTGCGTATACGCAATATAAAATGCAAACACACACACACATTCAAAGATATATATGTAAATTCAAAATCCGCGCCCTGAAATAGGCAGCAATATTTTTCTATTATTAAATTCTTCTCTCTCTCTCTCTTTCTCGTTACAGGTAAGTTTCTGAGGTGATTTGGACTTGGGTTTTACCGTAAGTACATAGCATTTGTATTAATAATCTCTAATTGATGACAACTCTGCTCAAGCACGAGTTTGACGTGCAAATTGCTTGGGTGAAGTAACGGGGATTCCCCCCACCGGTGCACCGGCTGCTAGGAAAAGTGAGAAAAGGGGTAGCAATTAAGGCTCAGTGTTGTGGAGTGCAAATTAATGTACAGCGGCGCCGAGCAGCAAGAATAATAATAACAAATCGCCGGCTAAGGTCGATATAGCAAATGCAATAAGCTGCATACAAACACACAGAGAGAGAGAGAGAGAGAGAGAGAGAGCCCCAGAAATATTTCTTCTTCTCGTTCCCCTGGAATCCAAGTCCCCGTTCTATATAGCCAATATGTAAATGATTTCAATGGAAGTCCAAGCGCTTTGTCCGCCACAGCACAGCTACAACTATCGTTACATCTACACAACTGCAGAAAACTAATAACAAATTACAGCAAAAGCGGCACAACGGAAAAGCCAACTAGAATTGAGGAAAATAGGACTGAGCAGGTTGTTGAATGCTCTTTTGTGAAATTTAGTATTAAGAAGAAAGGGTTAGAAACAAATTATTACAATCTGACATTTCTAAAAAATAAAAAAAATTAAAAATAGGTCTTAGAAAACGAATAAAAGTAATAAAATACCATGCCTAAGAAATATAATATAAATAATATACAGTCTTCTAATACAAAAAGCAATAATTGAAGATAAAAAATGCCTTAAAAAATCCACATTTGCTTAGGACAACAAATAAATTAATTTTTTTTATAATATTTTAACTCTAAATATTTCATTAAAATATTCTCCAAATTCTTAATGCCCTGGCAATTATAAAACCTTCTACCTAAACCCAATGACTGTTCACTTTCGCCTTACCTCAACTCTTATTGCAAACAGGAAAATAATTATACCCTCTCCCTAATAGGGCAGCTCAAAGCAAAAGTGGCGGTCCGCCACATAGGGAAGGGGGTGAAAAAATTAATTCATATCCGGTGCATGATTATGCACCAAAACTCTAAGAAATCTATGTGTAATTTGCGTTATTTTTCCAACTTCTCATTCGGCAGCACTTGCAATGGCAAAGAAAATAACCACGAGTAATTAGATGGCAGGAGGAGGGGCCCTGGGTTAGGGGTGTTAAATATGTAAAATATGAGAAAAGTGGAAATCGCAAATAAGCCAGGGCACAGTTGACAGAGATATTATGGCTGGACTGGAAAGTAAAAAGGGTTGGGGACTGGACAACCCCTGTAAAAACCACCTCGCAACGGGGATCAAAAGCCCTCGGGGCTGCTCTTTGAGCTGGGTATCAAGAATAAAGCACATCCATACTTAGGACTACACTATAAGAAATATGGAAATTATATATAAATTAATTTTGTTATTTAATTTTATTTAAAGATATTTTTTATTGGGATATATTTCTTAAAATATACATTAACAAATTGGTTCAGGAAACTATATATATTTTATTTCTTTTATAAGAAATATTAATTTTTTTCTGTGTCTAAAAGAATAAAATATTTCAATCTAGTAATAGGCTGATGGTAGCTCTTCACAGATGGCTGAGAGATGGTATTTGCGATATAATCTTCCTGAGGGCGGTTGCCGCACTTGTATATTTATTATGTGTAATATTTAAATGTATATTTCGTATTCACATTCATCAAAAGCAACCCGATCTCTTGGCTTTTGCATGATTTGAATTTTTAAACAGTTGCGCGTACATTTTTGTCACATGTGTCCAGTTTTTAGTGATTTTGTTTAATATTGTAATGTTCTGATAAGAAACTTTAAAAATAATAACAACTTTGTAGCTCGGTTTCTTCTGTGGGGTCATAAAAATCCCTAGCTGACCTTTTGTGAACCCTGGAACTCATAAAGTGCATTGCCTTCAATATATATTCTTCTGCCCTTCACATAGTTCCCCACCCATTGGAGCCAATAATTCATAAGCAAAACTTTTGCAAATATAATAATTCAACTTAGAAAAATAACGAGGGTTTGCTTGGGAGATTTCAAAGTCGAATTTGGAGATGCTCTTGGAAATATTTTAAGGTTTTGTTGCTTAGAAAAAGAAGTGTAATTTATGTAATTTTCAAAAATTGTTAAAATACTTAGAAACCTTTCAAAATCCCTTTTCTTAACAAATTAATAATATACAATCATTTGAAGTAAATACTGAAAATCTATAACAATTAAAACTTAAATTAAAGGGAATCTAGTTTCCTTTATAAATTTGATTAACTCTTTATATAGTATGGTAATATTCTTGACAGAGTAGTAAGGACATAAAAAAATAACTTTCTTGAGCAGTAAACAAAGACTACCGAAAGTACTTTGCTCAGCATCTAAATTGCAACTTTTTGGCGAAAACTTTCTCACACATCCTCAACCTCATCGCCGAGAGCAACGCATAAATTTCAAAACGCGCCCCCATAAATACGAGGGATTTCAACAGTTCCCGAGGAAACTAAGAATTGAAGAGGGGTTGGGACTGAGGTTCTCTTCTTCACCTGCAAGTCGCAGCAGCAGCAGCAGCAACGGATAAAATCGATACGCACGCAGGAGAGTTGGTCCACAAAAAAGAAGCATAACTGACTGTCCCTGCATCTTTCCACCCCAGACCCTCCCCCGTACCCTTGGATTTTTCGGGGAATGCATTTTTTCGACAACCCCTTTAGCGCGATTTCGTGCCTTTTTGCGCTCTCCCCCGCCCCGAACCGAGTGCAGCTGAAAAATGCAGTCGAATGCACAGACTGCGCCGGGAACAGGCGCCCAGCATCTTCAGCAGGCGGTATCTGGCGTTTTTGCTGCACTGACGTTGCACTCCAGGTTCCGAGACGAGAGTTCCCAGCATCCCCTCCCCCTCCAAGTACAAGCAAAATCACAAGTACAAGCGCAAGTACAAGTACAAGTCGAAGTCGAAGTCGCAGTCCCGAAGATGTGCGCCGAAAAAGAAGAGGAGAAAAGCGCGCGAAATTCGCGTCGCGATGCTTTCGTCCCGACAGTAGGTGTGTGTGTGTGTGTGTGTGTGCTTCAAGTTTTGGCCAAGTTTTCTGACTGAATGGCTTCATGGCTGGGTGTGGGCATGGGGTGTTGGTTGGGGGTTATGTCCTCTGACGCACTTGCAACGCAACAAAGAAATCGAAGGAGAGGAAAATGCGTTGTGAACCGCTTGGTTTGCGCTTTCACTTTCTAAGAATATATATTTTCTTTCTATTTCTTGCTTAATCAATCGGTTTTATTTATTAATTAAGGTCTTAATAATATTTTCTGATTTTTTTTAGCATTATTAACCATTTCTAAATTAAATTAACAATGTTTTCCACTTCCTTTCTTGATTATAACAAAAAATATATAACAAAGCTATCATTCTTTATAGATTGTTTCTATAAAAAGACTTTGTTTCTCATCCTAATGTATTATTCTTATAAAAAAGTTTAGAAAATGTAAACTACCATCAAAAATTTCTCCCCCTAAAAACCCCACTTACACCCCTAAAAATATAATTATTAATATGATAAAAGCTCCTGAATAATTCAATTAAATTCCCCCAAAACCCAAAACTTGAAACAATACATTTTTAATGTAAGGTTACATGCCCTATTATATCACCGAATTAACCAAGAAATCAGTTTAATGTTAAAAACTGGAAACTTCCACCCAAGGACAGAGAACAGGCAGCCAGCCGCCGTCTGTTGACTTGGCTCTGGCCCAACCCCCCTCTTCAAATTACAGCCCCTATTTGTCCAGGGACGTGGTTGCATGTCGTGTTCGTGCTGCTGCTGCTGTCCTGTACAAATAATCAATAAATCTAATTCAATTATTATTATAATTATATTTTGAACATTCATAGACATTTGTATAAGGCTGACTAAGCATTTTCTTGGTAAATAACATATAATATTATTATGTGCCATAACGTGCGCACCCACACACACACACACACTGGCTATCCCTCTCCCTCTCCCTGTGTCTTTCGAATATATGTGCATGTGTAATGGCTGAGAGTGGCACCCTCGTTAATTATTCAAAAGCCGAGCACCCACAACGGTCCCCCTAATGGCACCCCTCCCTATGAGGTGCCCCCTCGATTATTGTTCCGCCCCAATAGATGCGTGCGGAGAGATAGCGGCCATGTATTGGTAGGAAAATTCATTAGTCTGCATAATGAATAAACATAAAGACAAATAAAATTATTCCAATTAAAATAAATTGCGCACCAATATTAAAATAAATTTACGTTCCAAGGCAGGCCCACCCACTTTTGCATGTAATTAAGGGTAATGTGTGTGTGTGTTTGCCAGCAAATAATAGATATATCTACAGAACAAATTCAATATATTGAACAAATCTAAGGGAAATTCTAGGAATAGAAATTAGCTTACAAGCAGAAACATAGATTATATTTTTTCTTATTGTAAATAATACAAAAATAGTTTTAGGGAATTATCTATTCCGCTCTCTTTAAATATTTTGCTGTTAACGATTGTTTAAAATAGTTAGAAATATTTTAAAGAGGTTTGAATGCAAGGAAATTATTTAAAAACTATTTAAATTCATCAGTTTAAGTTATATATATTTGCCTGTATTTATTTTTTGTTATTAAAGCTTGCTAAAATTATTTTAAGAAATATTTTTTTAATGAATACTTCTGATGCAAACTAAGTAATTTAAGGGCCTTGTTTATAAATATAATATTATGTTCTTAAAACTAAAAGGAACTATTTAATAATATTCTAAAATTATGTTTAAGCAAGAAAAGTATTGTTTTTTTGTTTGTTTTGATTAATCAGTTTCTGCTGTATATATTCTCCTGTATTTATATTAAGCCCAACTACCCGTCTCTGAGACATTGACATTAGGCGCAATAAATCCCAATGAAATGTGGAAATGCTGAAAGTATATATCGAAGACGTTTAAGTGCTTTGCCCCATCAGGGGGGCGGAAAATGAGAACGAAAGGCGATGCGATGCGATGACGATGTGGCATGGGGGGGGGGGGCAAATAGTTGGCTGTAACTTTGTGGCAGCTGCACCTGCCCCATCCAATAGGCAACCAGGCGGCAGGCAGCCCGGCATCTCGGCCAAGTCTCGGCCCACCCCAAAGACAATTAAACTTTTACAATGCAGTGCAGAGGCAGCTTATGGCCTTCCCACTTCTAATGTTGCAACTATAAAACATACTTTGTTGCTGAATTATATTTAATCAATTTTTATTGCACGCCGACTTCATTAAAGTATAAAAGCATTGTGTGTGTGAGTTTGCTGCTACGACTGCTACACATATTGCAGTGGAAAATAGAGGCAATGGGAAGCCCTGCAACAAAATACCGCCCGAGAATTGTAAAACTCAACTGGCCTGGTCGAAAGGAAAACCCACAGAAGACAAGCAACATCGTCATTTTCATTCTCATTCTCATTTTCATCGTCATCGTCATCGAGCGTCGAGCGTCGAGCGTCGGGCGTCTTGGTGGCCATAAAAACATTTCTAGCTTGTTTAATGTTTATTTTATAGTTTAAGTTTGCATTTATTTGGTCTTTTAGTTTTTATTTGTCGCTGCTGCAGTCGCATTAAATTGCAAAAACAAAGGCAGCCGGAAAGGAAACTGTACAGGCGAAAAAAAATAGGAGTTTGTCTACGATGACGTCAGTTAAGGAAATAGATAAAAAGTCTTTTATATGGAGGAAGCTTAAACAAATAGAAAGCAAGGGAATTTATTCAGTAAGAAGTATGTAATCTTTATAATAGAAAATTATTTGTTGCACATAATAAGACTTCAAGTGAAATTTGATTTATTTATTAATTATAGAAAAAATAGAATTTTTAAGCTAAAGTAGGGCTTAGAAAGAGCACCAATAAATTATTATATTCTATAAAATAAATATGCAGAATCTAAAACTATTTTTTAAAGATTGTTTCCATTAAGATCTTAAATTCCCTCAAGTGTTGCACTTCATGCAGCCTAATTTCTTTAAGTTTTATTACCTCTAAGGTTTATGTTGCGGCATCTCTACAATCTTCCTCTTTGGGAAAACCAAGAACAAGTGCAACCGTTTAAGGGAAAAAAGCACAGGCAGGTGGAAACTGATGAGCGGGAAAAGGGGAGGAAACAGCAATCAATGCGCTGCGTAGGCAGAATGACTTTGCCTATGGCTGGCAATTAACTATTTGCCTTTGAAACAAATCAACGGAAGCACTTTATTTGCTCAGTCCTAATTACAACAAACAATTACACCGAAAAGCAAAGGAAAAAAGCACACACGGGAAAATGGGAAGGAAAGCCAACCCCCCCGAAAAGTGAGCAGACAAACTGCATGGTGGGTTCGGGAAACCGATAATAACAACAGACCCAGGGAAATGACAAAAAACAAAAAACAAAATGCTGGCATTTAGTTTAAATATGGGGACAATACAAAAACAACAATACACGGCTACAAATTGAGACCCATTTACTATAAACATTATACACATATTTGAGTTAATTATATTGCAAGAACAGCAACAAAAGCGGGACCAGGCAAACGACAATCAACGAACGAAAAACAGTTGGAAAAAAATGGAAAAATCAACTAAGAAGAGCAAATAGAAAGCAGAGAGGAAAACTTAATTTACAGGCGATTTTTATCCCCTTCTATATAAAGCGTGAGCTGGAGGAGGGGCCTTGCCTGCCACAAATTACAATAAATTATTAAGCATGCCACAACACGGTCACATGATTGTTGTTATTTATATTTGTATTACAACAGCTTGTTCTTGGGTTTTTGTTACATTTTATTGCAGGTACATATTTTTTGTTACATTTTTTGTACTATTCTGTTTTTATCAAGTCAGTTTTAATATCGTATTTGCGCTGTCTGGTTTCTGGTCTTTGGCTCATTTGGCTTAAATATCTCGTGTCAAGCAGACATTTGACATAAATTTTATGTTTGCATTTAAATACAGGGGCAACTGTAGTCAATAGTCAACAAATGCACCCGCAAGCTGTCGCTGGAATTTAATAAATAATAAATAAATTATTTGTTATCCGGCAGAAAAGACTTTAAGGCCGCCCAATAGAGAGGAAAATGTCTCGCCGCAAAATGTGTGCCAAAATTAAATTTTCCTCAGCTCGTCACAAAGGACACAGGGAAAAAATAGTAAATGATATAGGTACACTTTAAAATGTTAATTAATTCATTTAATATTATTTTAATAATTTTTTATTTGTATAATAATTATTTTAATAATTAAAACAAATGCAAACAAATCATATCATAACCTCAGCCTTCTTATGTTTCTCCTACTTTTGCGTATTTTTTTATTTATAATTTCCTCAGTGTATTTATAAAAAGAAAGCGACTTTCTTTTGAGGCAGAGATGGGGACAGACTGTGGAAAAAACGGGCGGAGATCTGGAGGCATGGTCCGTGGCTGCATATAAATTATTAGCAGTCATAAATATGCCATAATGTCATTTATTATATACGTTTTCATTTTATATTTTTTTTTTGTCGCACTCGCTGCTCTCGTCTCTGCGTTTTCCTTGCTTCTGCTCGCATGGGGAAAAGGCAAAAACTTTTATTGCCAAGTTTAATGAAAAATTATAAAAGGCGTCGCAGTCGACGTCTGCGTTGGATATATGCAAATGGGAAGGCAGCATAGTTCACCTTGTGGCGGGCCCAGTTCCGCTCCTGTCTAGTCCTTTTTGTCGAACCCCCTTCTCCCTTCTCGCCATTTGTAGTGGGTATTATTTAAATTATAAATTATTGAATATTTTCCGCGTCGCATTTTGGCAAGTCACAATCGACGAGCCCTTGGCCCAGGTTTTCTGGGTTGTGGGTTTGGGGTCCTGAGCTCGTAGCTCCTGGGTTCCCTGTGCTGTGCGTCTAGCCTGGGAATCATTATATTTTATATTACGTATATAAATATTAGATGATGGCAATGTCGGCAATTTTTCACTGCGCCCCAGTCAGGCAGGACTTACTTGCACTTGGCAGAAGGTAGCATGACTTTGAGGTTGGTTTGGGAATTTTAAAATAAATTTAAAATCCTAATTGAATATATATATATTTATTCGATATATATTTATATATTTCTTTGCTTTTTCCTTTCCCTAAATTACCCTTTAAATAATAAAAACCTCCAGGGATTTCCTTTTGATCTCATGAAGTTTGATTTTTATTTTTCTATTCTTTTGTTCGAGAATTTCAGCATCTGTTAACCCATTTATTTATTTTTGGAACTACCACACATATATTAATTTCCATAAGTGATAAAAAAAAATACATATGCAACCATAAAGGGCGCACAGAGATTTCCCATAAGATTATGTTCTGCCCTTGATCTGTTTACGTTCTCTCGCCCAAGCCCTATCTAAGGGTATGTTGAGTTCTTTGTTCTCAGTCGATCCCATTTTATTCTCATTTTTATTTTCATTTTTTTCATATTTAAATAATAGATTAAGCCGAGGCAGGAGACCGCGAGAGCGCCGGCGATGACGGGTGGTAGATTCTGGGCCCGGTGGCGCGGTAGTAAGTATCTGTATAATCAGGGGTTGATTTCTGTTTTTATGTATTTGCATTATTAATAAATTCCTTGCCCGTGCATTTGGCCATAATTTTTCGTGGGCCTTCGTCCCCATTTCGTTTCGTTTCGTTTACTTATTGTTGTATTTTTATATTTATTTTATAAATTGCATAAATTGATGAAACATGAGGGTGGTCGCCGGGCGCGGCTTTGTCTGAATACCTTCCACTCTCGTTTTGGACGATGTTTTGTTTGGTCACTCAAGTTTTTCACTTTTAATTAAAAAGCAATAGCGTTGTCTTTGTTTGTTGTCTTTGGGTGTAGTTGTAGCCGAAAGTGGAAATTGACATAAATTGATTTTATCGCTGCAGATTTAATGACAACGAAAAACTTGCCAACACCCCAAACCATCAACTTCTCTTCTCAACGATCTCCAACCATTCCTCAGCGACCCCCAAGAGCAATGCAATTTTTGTAATGAAAATGTTTAAACGCATAAAAATCGCCATCGCCCAGGGCCAAGGATTTTTATGCACTGCTGTCGCATTTTCGCGTTTACATTGTAAACTGGCTGACAGGCCAACAGGAGGGGTTTCTGGAACTCAGACGGTTGGGTCGGTTCGGTTCGGTTCAGTTTGGTTTGGTTCGGTCAGAGGGTCAGGGGGTCAGCCAGGAGGCAGTCGCAGCCCGGCCTGAGTCATGCCTGGCCGCATGGGCTTGTCCAGGAAGGACTCCTCGCAAGACTCGAACCAGCACGGCCAGGAAGACTCCTGGAACTGTACGTGGGCACTCGGAAAAAACGCAAATATTTTATTACGCTTCAGACCTGAGTAGTTGCGTTGTAAATTCTGCAGTTTTACGGTGCTCGAGTTGGGTTCTCAACTCTACACAGTTAGAGAAAAGGGCAGTTCACTTTGCGAAGAAGAAATACTACAGCAACAGAGCTACACAGTTCAAAAATCACACATAAGAGGGGTGAACATTCCTCCTGTATACCATCAATCATGAGTTTGCTATATAAATAGTGATCTTATAACAATTTCCTTAGACATCTAAGAAACTTGTAATTTAAAAATCCCTCACAATTTTCACCAGTGTCCTGGTCCTTTTCCTGTTGTCTGGCTGAGTGTGGCACATGACCATGCATATATGCACATTTGTTTTGGGTGTAAACACCCGCACACCCTTTCCTTAAACTTCAAAAACCTTCGAATCCTACATTTAATTAGATTGCAGCCTAATCCAAGTGCTTTCATTTGTTTGGCCTTCTCAGGTGGCTCGGCCCCTTCGATCTGTATTGATTTAATTAAACACGAAATAATTGCAGAGCGAGAATAGTTATTGCTGGCCGGCTGGCTGACTGACTGGACCTGGGCGTCTTAAACTGCATAATCTGCCGAGAAATGTGTGCCGAAATTTGCATTAAATCGGACTTAAAACCCAGTCTCACACACACTTAGATTTACATCAATTTTTGGTCGGTGCAATAATCGACACGTGCGGGGGACATAAATATTGAAGACATTTTAAAATTTAATACGCCACTTAGGCACGAATTAGCATACAAAGTGAATTAATTACGAGCGTTATACAATTAAGTAAATTTCATTATATTGAATTTTTGAATTTGTTGCCCCACACACACACACACACACACACACACACACACATGAAGGCCGGCCAAAGTGAATGTAATTAGAAACACAAATATAATTATGGCCGACGACACACCGCCGCCGTCGCACGCCGGAGAAAAGGTGAAACATTATAGATATAGAATATGGAGCACACACACACATATCGCTTATACACGCCACATTCCGTATGCAGATGTCCGGCGGAGTCCTCGGAACACGGAAAGCTCATTATGAAATGCCAAGGGCCAGTTTGGAGGAGACACGGTCTATAAGAGCCGATGAATGAGAATGTTTTGAGCAGGCAGGCACCGGTCAAGTAGAATCAATAAATTAAACAATGAGTGAATTTTAATAATTGATTCCCAATTGCACAAGCACAAGATTTGAATACAGTCTGACGTTATACGTTTGACTTACATTATAAAATACGCCTAATTAAATGCCAAAGAAAAGTTGAAGGGCCTGTGTTCAAGGTGTACAAAGAAGTACTTTGAATAATGCACAAAATCATCTAATATATGTATAGTGAAAAACGCAAAATTTACTTGGGTTAAAAAATTAATTAAACATTTCCTAAGGAATATATAATTTGGAAATGTAATTTATCTAGGGTAATCTGGGGTATATTTAACGGGTGAGTTGTTAAGGGACTTCTTAAATTCTTAAATGAAATATTCTAAAAGATTTACAATCACAAAACAGCAGAGTTAAACCTCTAAACAAATTTTTCCCTAAATTGTAGCATATAATATTCTGCAGAAATAAATCCAGTTAATATATATTTCCTTTAAAAAATAAAAAAAACCAACCACCTTCAACAGTTTTCACTGTAGGACATCTTCCCTTCCTTCGTTCTACCTTTCCCCATTCCCCCAAAGTATATCTTCTTCTTCGGGCGACCTTCTTTATTATTAAAATACAATTTTTATTTTTAAATACTTCAATTTCTGGTTTGGTTCTGGTTCTGTTTCTGCCATTCCTTCCCTTTCATTGTCTTTCCCCGAGCTTTGCCATTAACTCCCCATACCTCTTCGTCCATCTGGCTTGACTTTAGTCCTTTGGCGCCTTCCATTGACCTTTCGCTTTCTCTTTTTTATCCTCGCTGCGCTGTGCACCGAGAGCTCAATTATAATTTATTATTTTCCCTTTTTTTTTAAGTAATAATAATAAGAAGAAGACGAGGCAACATCCGGACCGCTTTCTTATTTCTTTTTCTTTTTATATAATAATTTTACAGCCTGCCGGCCACGCCCACATAAATTATGCCTTGTGTAATAATTAATATGCCGTCACTTTGTCGCCCCTCACCTCTGCTTTTCAGCTTTTTCTTCGTTTTCTCCTTCTAATTTTGCACTTTTTCCTCGGCCTTTCGTTGGATATAATTGTATTTATTTTACATTTAAGCGCATTTTAAGTCGCAAGTAAGTAGGAGCTACGGCAGAGAATGGTTGGTAGGGAGGGGTGGTGGGGAGGGTCCTGAAGACTGGGCAATTTAAATGACAAAATTATATATTTAGTGCCCCGAACCGCTCAGCCCCCCCCATAGACGACCTTCTAGATTGGCGAACCGGTGCTATCTTCTTTTTCACTGAAAAAAAAAGATGAGACAGATTAATTGTCAATTAGTTATGTTAATTTAACAATTGTGTCCTTTTTTACAGATTTAAAGAGAGAGATTTAATTAAATTAATTCAATTCAATTATGAAATTATTTAAGACTCGTTTTTAAAGTGGCTCGTGTCTTAAAAATATTTTAAAATACATTTTTAAGACGAACCATTATTATTTTCTCATAAAACAATATTTTGTATTTCATATTTACGATTTAAAAATAAAACCTTTATAGAAAATAATCCAGCTCCTTAGGATTTCCCTCTGTGTGAGCTTCTCGGTTTCTCTGTATTGTAAATGTAATCAAAAATATCGATCGGTTTTATGCAAATTGACTGCGCTGCCCCCCTTACCTCTTCGCGGTCTCGCCTTGGCCTTTCTTTGTATATATTTTTCTTTTTATTATTTTTTGTTCTATTTCTATTTATGCCTTAATTTAGCAAGAAAATGGCGTCGAAATCATAAAATTACATTATAATAAAAAATACTTATTACGATGGCGTCAGTGGGTCTCGCACCCCGGAAAACCCCCTCTCAATCTTTGGGTGTTTACAATTAAATTGCATTTCCTTTGGCATTTTGTTTCGTTGTTTTTTTTTTGCTGAATTTATACATTTTTCCTCTCCCTGTGGCTTTGTTTCGCTGCCATTTTTTTCTTATTTTTTTTTTATTTTTGTTGTTGCTGCAATTTCTAGTTGATTGGAATTCAATTAATTTTATTTGCTTTACTCTGCAATTTCCTTTGCATTTTTTATTGTCGCCGTATTTATTGGCACACACCGCAGCAAGGAATAAGGAAAGCGGATGGTGGTCAAGGAAGGGGAAATGATGGCGTTGGAAAATGAAGAAAAAGCCAGAGAAAACCCCAACTAAGCTGGGCGACGATACAACAAAACTGCAGTTTAATGGAGATTTTCCTTTTCTTTTACCAAAATACCCTAAAAAATACTTTGTAGGAGAAGCATTTTGGCTAGGACTTGACAACTATACGAAGCTTAAATATATTTTGTTTAATTTAAAAATTTAAAATTTAACTGGCTTGGAAATAAAATGTATTCTATATATTTTTTTAAGTCCTGTTTGGGAATTATTGCTCATATTTTGAAGAACAAATATAAAACTATATAAAAAATATATATTTAAATATAAAAAACTATAAAAAATTTAAAAAAAATATAAAAGAACCACAAATTTAACTAAATCTGCACGACATACGAAGCTTCTACAAGAGGGTATTCCTTTCTCTAAACTTCCTAGAGCATTCCATCCTTCGGTTTTTACTCCAGTCACCTTTCCTTCTTGTTTTACTTTTGCTTTGCATTTGGCGCCAATTTAGTAAATAATAAAAATGGCAGTCAGAGCTTGCACTTCGCACTTAGCGGTGGTCCCAGCTCGCCCTGGCCACGCCTTCTCCCTCACTCTCTGTGAACTGCCGCCCCTGGACAATGGAGAAGGGGGCACTAGCAGTGGCACCATTGTCACCAGCCGGCGTTGTTGCCGGTGTTTTTGCGGTCGCCGGTCGTCACTGCGGACACTTTGTGGGCTTGCGGACTGCGGTGGCCTTTTGTTTGCTCCTCGTTGACTTATTGCCCGACTGCATTAGTTGTGACCCAGGACAACAGTCAGCCATTCCGTCCAAGCAGTCCAGCCAGCGGACCAAGTCACAAGCTAACCAGGAGCGGGAATAGAAGCGGGAGCAACAGTAACTCTGATTGCTAGCCTGGGCTCAACGCGGCGTATACGTAATCTGCATTTGACCTGGCCTCGGGCTCGGCAATATTTAATTGTATTTCATTAATAACAATTTGTGTAATGAAAAAAGAGTCAGCAGCCCAAGGGGAATCGATTATGAGGCACAGGCAGGTCCCCAGATGCTCTACGTATTTTAAAGGGAAGGATTTTCAATTACTAAAATAATAAAAGAGAAGGAGAGTGATGTATTTATGATGGGTTTATCCACCAAAGATTTTAGAAAAGTTCAAAGAAAATCTTTAAAACTTGTCGACACAATATATTTTTATTTTTATCTTTCAAAATCGAAAGAAATTGGTAAATATTTAGATTGTTCTACTGTTGAAGAATTCAATAATAACTTGAATTGATTTATTCTAAAAATAGTTTTGGGGTTACTAATTAATATTATTTTTATTAGTAATTTTTTTACATATCTATCCTCTTGATTTTCTATTTCCTGTAGAGTATTTCTCTAGCTTTCATGTACACCCTGTTGTGCTGACCACCATTGTGGCAGTAAACGTAAATTAATTTAGTTGAAAGCTGTAAAGTTAAAGCTTTGTTCACAGTTTGATCGGACTAGAGGACTCGCAGCCAGGACTTGGCTTCTTAGCCCGTCGATGGCGCCAACTGCTGCCACTTTGTTCTAGTTTTTCCCCACACTTTTATATATATACATGCATATATATATTTACACTTATATAGTGTGGCTGGATTTTATGCTCGACCACTTGGCCGTGTCATGTGACAAAGTGGCATTGAGGGCGATGAGGCCGATATTGCGGTAGGCCAGCAGCGGAAGCGGGCAATTAAGGGCCATTAAGTTGCCACAGACGCGGATTTCGCATAAAATAAATGAGTTAAAATAATATTAAATATAGCGCTGGCTTGAGTTTCAGTTTGAGTTTGAGTTGCGAGAGATTGCAATCACATGTGAAAAACGTTGAGACACTTATTGTTTAGTTTGCAGGCCATTTGCATTTTCAATTTGCATATAAATAAATTTCGTGGCATTTAAAAGTGCAATTCATGGCATAGTAATATTAAAAAAAAAAGAGAGAGATAGAGAAAAATAAACAAAAAAAAAAAAAAAACAATCAGAAAATATACAAGCGAACCTACTAATAACAATTTCCGGCGCTGCATTATGCAAATGACTTTTTACAGCGAAAAATCTCAGCCACAGAAGCAACTTTTCTTCACATTGACTTACGGCCTTTGTCAGCAAAATATAAAAAAAAAATCGGAGAAACAAACAAATAATTGCATACAAAATGTGTGCGATTTATTTGGGAAATAACCGCAGCAGCAGAAGCATTTTTTCTCGTTTTCTCGTTTCTTTTTATTTTTTTTTTAATGAAATCAAAGCAGTAGCAGCAGAGATTGTTGCATCACATCCTCAGCTTGGCTAAGTAGAAATTATAATGCAATAAAAACAGCAGTGGCAAGAGGCCAGGCCAGCGAACAGGCCGACAAAGCAACGCACAGCCCACCAATAACAATAAACAAGAAACTGCGGATATGTCAAGAGATCGAAGAGTGGAATACCCTTCATCTTGGGCACTCAATCAAGTGTGGCAGCTCCAAGCTCTGACTCATGCTACCCGCTAGCCATAAAATAATAAATAAATACAAGTTACCATAGCACTGGAAAATATTTTTTGAAGCGTTTTTGAATAAAAGAAAATCAGGCGAAGAAAAACTATATCTTAAGCTTGTCTTAAAAACATATTTTAAATATAGAAATTTCTTGATAAATAAATTATAAAATTAATTTCTAAATTTCTCCTTCCTAAACTAAATTCTCAAAAGATTTTGATTCTTTTCTGTGCACCTGGCTTGGACTCACAACATTGATGAATGCCGTTGCTGAGTTTGGCTGTATTTTTACTATAATTATGGCAACAAAAAAAGAAGCAAAAAATGGGCCAGCCAACTGCAAGCATTACACACACATATAATTTAAATTTAGTTTAATTGTTATTCTCCGGTAGCCCGATTGTTGGGGTTGCTTTTGCGGCAAGAAATAATAAAGCAAAAAACATGACAATTGCAATTGCGAATTGCAAATGGAAATGGGAATGGGACTGGCAACGAAAAATGAAAATGAAAATGAAAACATACGGCCAGGCGGCAGACGGTAGGCGGTAGGCGGGTGACTGCATGCGAAAATTAAATAGATACAATTAAACATCCGCTAAATAATAAAATGTTCAAATGCCGCTGCATGGCTGCTGCTGCTACTGCTGCTGCTGTTGCAGTTGCTGTTGCAGCTGCCAGCGGACATGGGGGAGATAATTAAGTATGCAAAAAATATTAAGCAGATGACGGTGGACACGATGAAGGGGGAGCTTCGGGGGAGCAAAGTGACAAAGCAATAAATTCACGAATATTTCCTAGAATGTTGCGTGGGAAACTTTTACGATAAACATGGAATATACCCTTAAAATTTCACCCCGGCACTTTCCCAGGAATAGCCCGAAAATCGTATCCATCCGGATTCAGTGGCAATCATTCAGACAACTTTGTTGTTTGGCCAGCCAGGAACTGCTCTGCTTGCCTTCATTTACAATCAAATTTACTGCAATTACACTTTAAGGAAATATTTGTTAATAAGAAAATATAAATTAAAAATTTATTGAGACTTGAAAAAAGTCTAGAAAATATTTATATATTTATACAAATAGGAAAATATATTTTAAATATGTTATAGCTACCAAATTTTATATATTTTCTATTTAATAAATCATGAATCTCTTCTGCATTTCTTTAGAAACAAACCAAGCTCTTCTCTTATAGGATTTCTTTGTTATTTTCCCATATTTTCCCATATATAATATTTCCCTCTGTGTACCACCTTCCACCTGACTGCAGAAGCAGCCGTAAAAAGGCAACCCCGGCTTTTATATATAAAATGCAAGCTAACCATAAAAATGCAGCCGGAAGAAGGAGCCCTGCCACTCTCATGCCATTTATTTATGTTATTCCTTGGCCAGGCCCAATAAAAATCTTGCCTGTGTTTTAACTACAATGTTGGCGGCTGCTGCTGCTGCTGCTGCTGCTCGGAAAATTGCATTATTTGTGTGTGCCAGCAGCCCGGGAGTTGATTTCTCCACTGTTTTGCACAAATTTGATTAATCAGAGACCGTTGTTCCCCATGTCTCCATCTACTCCAAGTGAGACGCGACTCTCTTCTCTCTCGGTCGAGACCTTGTCAAGAAGTCATCGATACTTTTGCGCAATCAGCGCAATTTGTGTGCGACGATGCCGGGGCAAAGTTCGCTCGTTGCCTACCGCAGCCTGAGACTGGAAATCAAATTTAATATTATTATGATACACTTGTGCGCCAAACGAAGCCAGTGCCGCTTCCTACCCGTTCCTAGAGATTGAAAGTTCAACATATATGAACATATAGAGGGTGTCTGATTCCTAGACTGACTTACAACCCTTCGCAGTGGAAGCGGTAGGGCCTTACACTTGATTATATATTCCAACATATTCACGGCTCAATAGATCCGGGAGTGCGTCGATTTCCTGTGCTCCCTTACATTTTTAGACCCCCTCTCACCTTCTCATTTTTTTTATATGTATGAAAATAATAAGTAAAAATATTCATGTTTGGTTTTAGCGCACAATTGAGCACGTTTGGAGGGTTTGGGTTTAAGGGTTAAGGGGCAGAGTGCGATCTGAGATCTGTAAGGGTTGCGCCTGCATTATTTATGGGGCTCACACTTTGAGCCCAAACACTTGGCTGGAATTTGAAATGGCAAAAACTAGGAGAGCTCAAGCCTGAACTCTGTCGCCAGGCAATTGGAAATAGAACTTGGAAATAGATGAAGATATATAGAAACAGATATTGGAAGCTATGAAGATATAGGAGTGATTATACTCTTAATTCGTTAACTATACAAAAGATGTATGTATATTTTATAAGAAAATTTTAAAATGGGATTTTCATAAAGATTTTTATAATTTTTGTCAAGGTAATTCGTATGTGGTAAAAAAAAGGTACCTAAATAAATAAAAACAATACTGAGAACTACTGCCAGATTACCTCATTCTTATTTAAATAATACTATGAATAATACCTAGACTTTGGACTGAGATATATGATAAGAATATATACAAAGCAAAAATACTATAGAAAATATTAAATAAAATTTCAAATGCTTTCAGTAAATTTTCAAAAAGAAACTAAAGATAAAGACTATTGTACCTAATCCCTAAGCATCGTACTAACCAAATTAAGTTGAAAATTCTATTATTTTCCCTCTCTCTCAAAAAAAAAAGAAGACCAGAAAGTGTCTGCTGTACTTCCTTGATTGTTTCTCCCCATTTTCATTTTTTTTTTCACTCAATTAGCAGCTCTGAAAAAGAAAGCATTTCTGGTTCTCCTCTTCCTCTCTCGCCGGAACATTTTTGTGTTTGGATTTTAGTGCAGATTTTTAACATTTTATATTGCACGTCATTACAGACAATTAAATGCAAAGTAGTTTCCTGCACTTGCCTCTGCTTCTAGCTTCCAGCTGCTTCTGCCCACCCACCCGGTGTCTCTCCCTTATTCCACCACCGCCCACACGCGGTCAAATGCAAAAAAGTTGAGAAGTTAAATGCCGACATCTAGTGGCGTGTAGCAACAACAATGCCGAGGCATTCATTCATATGTGGCACACAGCAGCAGCAGCAGTAGCGGAGGCAGCAACAGTAGCAACACCAACAGCAAAAGCAACAACCACAGGCAGTGATTATTGCCGCAACAGAGCATATTACACTTGCTTTTGTTGTTGTAGGCGATGTTTATAATACCCTTAAAAAATGGGTATTACAAATTTATAATAAAAACATCTGAACTAATTTATTTTTGGCTAAGTTTAAATCGATTTCAAATTCAGCCCCTTGATTCTATTACAAATATTTTTAAATATTTCCGCTGCAAAATTAATCTTTTATTTGAGATAAGAAACTGGATTTATAATATAATATATTATGTTCTAATGATTTTTCCTGAATTTGGGTTAAGTGATAGGGTATTAGGTATATATAAATATATTTTTAAGATATTTTAAAACGTATACCTATAAAATACTATTACAAGATTTATCTTTTTTATATTAAACTTATTATATTATAATTAAAATTAGTAATCGCTATAAACAATTCATAATAACAGCTTGCTTGAAAATTATACTTATTACCGTAGTAAGCATCACTTTTATTTACTGTTTACTAATAATTTAATAAACATTATATAGTACATGTATTAACAAATAAACCCTTTAATAAGATCCCGCTAGTGTATGAAAACCTTCGTTTACCGGAGGTGCACATTTTTGTAGTAGCAGCTTTTTGTTTTAGTTTTCAGTTTTTTAATGTTTTCTTTTCTTTTTCGCTGTAAACTTGGGTTGTGTGTGTTCCATGGTGCTTTCCTCACTCGCTTTTTGCTGTTGATTGCAAATCTACATACGGACAGCGGACTACGGACAACGGACAACGGACAGTGGAGAGCGGACAGCAGACGGAGGAGGAACTCGTCTTACTTACTTACACTCGCAGGGAAAAGATAAATATCAGAGGCTCTGACGTTGGGTTTTTAGCAGAAGGCGACTGGTTGCTGGTGGCGGCAAGAAAAACAATTATTATAAATACATATAGCGCACACTCATAGCGTTTCTTCTACTTTGGGTCTATGGGTCTACGCAATTCAGTTTGGCCCACGACTACGACCGAACTGACGACAACTTCCGCCTCGGCCTCGAATCGCCTGAATGAGGTTGCAATTTATGCCACTTGCTACTTTGCCACTTTATTATTATAATACAGAGAAGAAACACTTTTTACTTGCTGCTGCTGCTGCTGCTGCTGGTGCCCATTATTTTTGCAATGTTTTGTAAGCGTTTTTTCATCAGCATTGTTGCAATTGATAGCCGGGGAGTTTTGTATGAATTATTCAAACGTTTCGCAGGAAGTGCCTTACTTTTTCGAGTTGTGCAACCCGTTGGGAGAAAGAGAGCACATTTTTTGCACTACTCCAAGGCCCCTCTCTAAAGTGGCTAATAAATAACCAGCCATCAGTTTATATTAATTACATTTGATCGCATTAGTGCATAGTGTCCCTGTTTGTGTGACAAATTAGCGTAAAAACCATAAATGGCAAATCACAGGACCTCCGAAAAAAAAACAAAAAGTCAAAGTTCGCATTAGGCCAAATGCAATTGCCAGCAATTAGATCGAAATCACGCACAAAAAATCGGATTACAAAATTAATAAACTCCCACGCTCAGGGCAGCACGAGTTGCATAAAAACAAAAGCAAAAACTAAATGCAGCAAATTATTTAACATTGACAAATTGCAGAGGCCGCAGAAAAAAGAGACCATTAAATATGCATAACATAAATAACCCAGACAGGACGAGGGATATGTACTGAAAGAAATTAATTCTAATTAAATTTAAATCAAAATAAATTGGATGCGGAAATAACTTATTAAAACGTTGGGTTATAAAACAAATAATGTTAAAAATTTAATTTAATTTTGTAATGAAAATCTAAACAAATGAACGCAAATTAAGACTTATTTTTTAATAAAAAATGTTATATTTTTTGACTTGGAAATATCATCAAGAAAATTAACATCAAAATATATTCCGAGAAAATACATAAGGACATAATTTATTTTATTTCTTGTCATTACTTAATTAATAGATATATTTATATAACTGTTAATTACTAATAATTTATAGGCTGTCTTTAAAAATTAATATTAAGGAAAAGAAATTACCTTTTGAAAAATAAATACTTAAAATAAAAAAAGGAAATTAATTTAGATAAAATTTAAATATCATAAACATTTTAAGTTTTAAAATTAACTAGTTAATTTAAAACATTAGTATCTTACATTATGTTTAAATAAACCGTAATTAAACTGGCTTTACATCTAAAGTTTATATTAAACATTTAAATATTTACCTATGTATAAACTTTTTTTTCTGGCTTAAATAATCTAAAATGCGAACAAATAATTCATAAATTCCTTTCCCTCAGTGCATGACTATTTTTTTTCTCTACTTAATATCATCAGTAAATCAACAAATTAAAATTTCTACAGTTGTCCGGGAAAAATTGTGGCAAAGCAACAAGTTATGGCAACATGTTGCCCGGATTCAATCTGTTTTTGTTGTTTTGGGGACCAAAAAGCCACAAAAACCCGGAAACCACAAATATTTTGACAAACGCACACACAGAGAGAGAGACAGACACTTTAAAAAGGCAATTGTTACATTGCGTAATTGTAGGCCTGTGACGCACACGCACACAGCAAAAATATGCCGAAATCAACGCAAACAGTTTCCACCAAGGCAGCAGAAAAGCCAGCAAGGAGATGCTGCTCAGAGAGTCCAAGGAAAATGTACCCAGCAGCCCCAAAAAGTGTGCTACACACACACACACAGGCAGTCGCACAAATTGCATTTGTGTGGCTTCAAGGTCAAGTACAAGCCAAGTAACCACCCCAAAAAAAAATAAAAAGGAAAAAAGGGGAAGAAGAGGGGAAAAACACCCAGCAGAGCAACAGACAAACGCAGGACACGAAAAGACATCGCAGACATTTTTCGCCACCCAATTTCCCACCCAAAAACCTCTTGCGGCACATTGCCAGCATTTTTGGGGGAAAAGCAGCCAGGGAAAATGGGTGGAAACTGGGAGATGGGAGCTGGTAGCCGTTTGCTGTTACTTTTGGCGCTCTGCTCCTGCTGAGGGGCTTATAATGTGGTTGCTACTTTCAGACACCCAACGCCCAGCTCTTGCTCCTGCTCCTGCCTCGTCCTTTTGAAAAAGGTTGACTTTCGAGAGTCGACATGATATTTTCACGCTTTCATTGTTTGTGTTTTTTTTTCCCCCCCACCCGTTGTACTTGGCGTGTGTTTTGTTTTGTTGCCGTTTGGAAACCCCTCGGAAAAACAACCTGTTGAGTGGCTCGGTGGCTCTTAGCGGGGGCTTTAAAGTCAAGTCGAGTGCAAAAGTGCCAAGCTGGCAGGGAAAACTGACGAGGGAAATGGCAAGAAGTTGAAATAAATAAACTGGCAAGTAGCTGTAGCAGGAGCAGCTGCATTGAGTCTGCAAAGCAGCAGCAGGGGAAGTCTTGGGGAAAACTGTTACTAGTATTTTCCCAGCAAAAGAAGCCAGTGGGGAAATGTGGCAGCTAGGAGGCTGCACATTCGCTGCACTCTTGACTGGGCGGCCAGCAAAACTGGACAGAGGAGCGCAGAGATCCTGTGGAAAAAGTTTTGTGCCTTGAATGCACACAGAAAGTAGTAACAAAAAAAAATGAAAAGAGAAGAAAAACTATTCAAAGATGTGCTGCGTGGGGTAAGAGCTTAGAAAAGTTTAAGCTTCGGAAAAAGTCTAATTCCACAAAACATTTATTAAATTTTTTAATTTATCTTAAATGGGAAAATTATCACTTATAGTATATATCTCAGGAATGCCTTTACAAATATATTTCTTGGAGAACTTCTCACCACTTCCTTGCCTTCAAAAGCTTCTTAAGCAGAGTCCTGTCTGCCCTGCAACTACCATTGTCCTTTATGATTATTATTTGCTTTTGTTGTGCATATGCATATAAGTTTTTCTTAAAAGAAAAGCTGAACTCGCTCACTCGCATAACTCGGCTGGGGAAAAATATTAAAAACCGGAGACAGGCAACCGGGAGAGGGGAAACCTTTTGGCACCTTTGTGTGTTTGCATTTGTTTCTCACTTTTAATTTGGCACAGCATTCGAGGACGAAAAAAACCTTCCGCTTTTCCGCTACCGCCTCCCCTTCCCTCTCCCCCTCCCGTATCAATGTTTAGAGACAAAGGTACAAAGTTTTGTTTGATTCCTTTTGTGTGTGCAGCCAACGGCGACGAGGCAGAAAAATAATTATCATTGATACAAAAGCGCGGAAAATACTTCGATGCGTCGACGTCTACGTCGACGAGGACGAGGACATGCATATATGTTAATATACAACATATACATTTGCCTGATTAAAATGCAACAAAGGACCAAGTTGCAAAGTCAGAGGTGAGAAATCCTCATAACAAAAAATTCCAGAACTTTTCCCATCAAAACCGAGGCCAGACAGAGATCGAGACATGTGCAGAGTGCAAGCTTTGGCAAATAAACAAATTATATTAGTCATCTAATAATAACCGAAACACACAAAAACTGGCCAGGGCTCATCAATTTATTATAAATTTAGCTGCGGGCTCTGTGCCCCCCTTTTGGGTTAGTGATTTATGCATTTTTGCTGCAATGTCGCATGCAAATTTTGCGCCCGAGGTGTGCGGGTGTTGCTCTCCATTCAATATTTTATTAATCGCATGTTATCAATCAAACAACAACTACAAACTGCCACTGTCACTCCCACAAAGTGTCCAGAGAGAAAACCCGAAGCGTAGCAGAAGCTCACTGGTCATGGAGAGGCAGTGAAGCTTGACTTGGAGCGATGATGGGAAAAGGTTTTATAATGGGTAAAAAGCGTTATTATCTAGTAATATATTTTATACTTACAATATATATACAATAAACAATATATTTTGGATAATAATGGAATGGATTTTGTTTAGCATAAATAAATCTCAATGTTCTTGAGATTCTTATGACATTTCTTAAGGGAAAAATATTTTGTTTTTAAATGTTTCGAGACATCTAATTAAGAAAAATAAATTCCCTGAATATTCCAGATCATCTTGCCACATTATAAAGTTAATATTTCCCATTAAGATTCATTTTTCTTCATATAAAATAAGATATTTTTAAAGGCAAACCTTATAAATCTACAAATCCCGGTAAACAATGGTTCACCTCTACAGTTTGACCCGTACAGAGCACAAAAGGGGTTAAGGAGGCGCTTGCAACAGAGACCACATGCCACACACACGGCGTATGCGTAATGCGCAAATCAAAATCAGAAATTCGAGACCTCCAATTGCCCCCATAGTTGTATATGTAGAAGCCGCCACTCCCCTTGAGCCAACTAAATGCAGAGGCGGGGTGCTGCCCCTTTAAGACTGCGGCTACTTAGCAACAAATTCGATTTGCATGCCCGGATTCTGTCTACGGCTTGCCACGCGCACACTTAAGACGAACGGCAAGACAGTTGAGGATGCAGGATGGAGGTTGGAGGCTGTAGAGAGTAGAGCAGGAGTGCAGCAGGACGAAGAGTGACACAAAGCGCCTTTGAGCGGGACAGGATGTGGATAAGCAGACGGAGATGAAGCTGGAGAATGAGACGGACCAACTGTCGGCCAGGAGGTTCCTCCTAGTGTCAGTTATTAACGCAATTAATTCAATCATTATTGAATCATGCAATGCGCAAATGCGAAACGTTGCAGGCTGCATCTGCTGCTGCAGGACCAGCCAGGACTTGCTTTAGAGTCAAAGCACCATAATCATCGCTGGGGCAAGGGATAATAACGATAATCACCGAAGGATGATGACGATGATGATGATGATGATGATGATTATGATTCCAATTCCGTTTGGGGCAGAGAACCCGAACCCCGCCCAGTTTGTTGCTGTTTGCGATGCCCAACGCACATATTTGTCATGTCAAATCGCATCCAAAGTGTTACGTCAAAATCAGTCCACCGCCGTCGTTCTTCCCCTCCCTGCTTCCCCGTTCGTGGAACCCATTTGGCAACATTTTCATTAAATATGCCCAAAGTGAAGTTGCCATTCCCTGACAGTTTATCAAATGCATACCCCATCCTCTCAGCCTCTCAGCCTCTCAGCCTCTGAGCCACCCACCTCCAGGCCGGACGCATAGCACAAATTAGCTAGCAAATTGTTTGGCACATGGCAGGGCAACAAACTGTCAGCTGATGGAGGCGGTCTAAGGGGGTTCCCAAAGAGGGGGTAGAGGGGGATTGAGGGGGATTATTCGATCAAGTGGAAAAGCCAAAAACTAAAACTATTTCGAATCTGCGCTGGATAATTGCTGGGCCAGCGTATGCATCATGAATACTTTCCACTGTAATTTGATATTAAAATCGTTTTCCAAGAGCATGCAACTCCGACTCTTAGACGTGGCTGGGCTCTGTTTTGCGGGTTCCGGCCCGCGGAAAACCATTGCAAATTGAGGGTTGAACAATGTTATGGTGGGGCAGGCGTGATTTTTTAATTAGCAGTCGGCTTTGGACTGTAATGTTTAATAAATAGCCACTTCAGTCAAGCAAATTAAGTTTTAAATACTACAAAAACTTGGAATAAAGTTTTTTCTTTGACGAGAATTGAAAATTAATTAAATTAGAAATTAAAATAAGTCCAGCAAACTTTATAAACTTACTTAAAATTATTTTCTTTGGCTAACAAAACACAAATTTATAAAGAACTCAAGACTTACATGCGATTTTTAACAGAAAGAATTTACTGACAAGACATTGAGTCAAAACTTAAAGCATTTCAATAACAAAAGATAAATAAAGATATTTTCAGTGTCAAGAATATTTAATTCCCATACTAAATATAAACAAAAAACAAAACTAATTAAGTTTACCTAACTTTAATAAAAAAAACGCCAGCAGGATTTAAATTTCCACACAGCCCAAGAGTAGGCAACACGCTTTACTGAACACAGAAAATGGGGCAAGGGGCCATAGTCTCGTAACGGATGTCTTCATTAAGTAATAACACAAATCAATTGTATCCGCTGCATTGATAATTTACCGATAAATATTTAATTAACTCCCTGTCCCCGGACATGCCGCAGGACAGGAATTTTTTAATCATCCGCCGCATACTTTGACACTTGAGGCATCCGACACGCGACGAATTTTCCACGCCAGCCGAAAGTGCGACATTTGACGCCAGACACAACACTGCATCTGCTGCCGGGGGAGTTGGTGGTGGGGGGTTTTTCCGGGCAGGAAAATCGGGTGGGAAATCCGGTGGCCCAGGCTCAGGCATTATTATAATAATTGCATTCCCTACCGAACCCACAGAAAGGGGGAAAGAGAGAGAGAGTGAGGATAACACCGGGCCTTTTTCGCGACCTGACAATCCGCAGACGATTAAACAAGAATATTGCCATCGCCAAGTGAAACAATTTTTCATTTCGTATATCAATTTGTTGTTTACATAATTGTAAAAAATGTTTTCAATAAACAAATTATTTGATTATTATGGCCGCCAATTAAAACAAAAGACAACGTGAATGGGAAAGCGACTGCGGATGCGAATTCAACTCCGCCGCAGTCGCCGCAGCAAGGACAAAAGGCGGGGAAAACAAGGACAAGCTATGGATGTGGACTTTAAACGAAAGGAAAATACTGTGTAAATGAGATCTTAACAGAAATTTAATGCGAAAGCTTAACAAAATGAATGCAGTATTTATTACAAAGTTTTGGGATAAATTTAAAATAAATATTTCAATTTCAAAGAGAAAACCCGACTTCTGTTATCAATTTATTATATTTTTAAAAGAATAAACTACAAATATCTTTATTTTTATTGGAAAACATAATTATTATAATTACAATATACCTTTAAAATTCACAAAATACCTTTTACAAGAGCCGTAAAAAAACAAAAAGATAGCGACAATCAGTTGCAGATGTCGACTGGAACAGAGAGCAGAACTGAACAGAAACAGAGACAGAAGAGGCAGGATTCGACCACGGCCACCAACGGGCAGCAGAAGCAGGATAAACTGTTTGCTGTTGGCGTATTTTTTGTTGTTTTTTTTTTTTACGCCGTCGGACATTTTTCCACCTCACTTTGAGTGCCGGATAGTGGGTGGAGGAGAAAAGTCCTTGCCCTGTCTCTGGTTCGAAATATTTAATTGCCTTGTATTGCGGTTGGATGCGACGCGTATTAAAAATATTTACCCGCAAACAAACACACACATCGAAGGCTATAAAAAAAAGAAGGGTAGAAGGAGCAGACTTCCTGAGGTGTTCGAGTGTTATATTTCTGTCACAAGGAGTTTTTTCCTCGAATAAATAATTGAGGAAGTCGCTAGGTGGCTTGATCTTGAATGGGAAATTTGGTTTCACAAGAATTTAGGGGATTAAAGACGGTGATGAAATTATAATATAAAGTCATAATATTTACGGGAAACTTTATTATAATAATTATAAATTTTATAAGTAAATCATTCCTAAGGGTTCCTCTAGGTTTTATATTTATTATAAATAGACCTGGACTGATATTTTCCCCTTCCCTAATTGTTCTTTTAATTATTCTTTATAAGAAATCGATCTCCCTGAATTCGGCTTCATTATTCCACAATTTGTTTAAGCCCCCGAAACTCCCTCAATGCAATTATATTTAAACCGTAGATTAATTTTTATGAAGTCACTGCGATTATGGAAATTCACTGGCAGTCAGTCCATCATCAACAACACGGTCCTGCTGCTGCTTTTGCTGTTAAATTATTTTCATTTTATTTTTATATATGTATACCTTTTTGTTCTTTGTTTTTGTTGTTGGCATGAGTCGTTAATATTGAATTTTAATTTGTAAACCTGGGCCGGGGTCAGGTGCATGCATGCATCTCTGTAGTAGTGAGTGTATCTTTGAGCTGTGACAGATTGCCCGGCTCGTTCTTCGCCAGCTCATGCTCCTGACCATGCCCCATGCCCCATGCCCCTTCCCGTTGCAACCACTCCCTTCTGGTCAATGCAACAGTAAGTTGTCAATTAAATTTGGTCAGCCACATCAAGCAGTCGACGTCTCTGGTCAGTCCTCCCAAAAAGCCCCCTCATCTTCCGCCGCTTTCAACCGATCTGCCGTTTGCTTAATTTATATGTATCGCCCGTGTAATTGTCAATATGCCAATAAGCTGCGTGTGGCAATATATATAAAAATAATCGAATGCCGGGGTCGGACCAACCTGGAGCTGCATGGAAATTGTTGGGGAAAAAAAGGCGGTTGCTGCTGAAGGGGGAAAGTGATTGTTTGTTTCAGTTTATTGAAAGCAGAGAAATCAATCGGAAAAGAGTCAGCGGTTCAGGGATGCAATGCAAAAAAATTGGGATGGGAATAAGCTATATAATAGCAGGAAATATTTAAAGAAGTGTTTCTATGGGAGGAGATCATATATTAAAGGCTTAAAGAGAGAATAATAGTTTTTATACGTTAAATTGTAAAGAATAAATATAAAAAACATCATAAATATATTCAATATATTTACATTTACCATAAAAATAATTACAGGAAGAATAATTCTATTAATACCTAAGGGATTTTATCACCTATTCTGTATTACAGATATAAATCATTTAATTTTAAAGGGTTGCCTTAAAAAAAATTCCTTAATAAGACAATCCCTCAACTGTTCAGCTTATTAATGACGTAACTTTTATAATTTAAAATCCTTTCGGACTGTTTGCCAGCCCTAGATCAATGCTGGCAACAACAATCCAGCCGGCAATAATAACAAGTTACGCATACGCAACGTGTTGGACGTAAGTAGCTCAAAAGTGTTAAGGATTCAATTAAAGCGATACAAACACACACACACACACACACACGGGGCGGGAGAGAGGACGCCACACAGACACATCGAGATGGTAAACAAAAGAGCCGCAGAGCTATAATTCGATTATGGATTTTCCGCCATATTAATGCGAAATATTCGCATCGCAGTCAACAATAATGTAAGGGGATGCCAGGAAGCCAAGAGGGAGGGGACTGAGACGGAGTCACAGCCATAATGGCAACAGAAATTATAAATTACGCGACAGATGAAATGTCAATGCATACAGCTCTTACTTATTGCATTTATTTAATTAAATGAGCTTAACAAAAACCCCAAAAACGATATCGTTATGACAAAGGGAGACGTGGCTTTGATATGGATTTACTATATGTATTTAATTTGGTAGAAAATTCAGCACTCTTTATATTTTATTTGTATCTTTTTATGGGACAATCAATAATAATAATTTCCTCTCTCCTTAAATATTTATTAAAAATCAAAGGGTCTGATTTGCCAATTTTCTAAGGGTTCTAGGAAAGGATAACCTCATAAAAACCCCTCCAAAAAACCCCCACCATTTTGAAAAGCCTTGTTGGTTATACAAATAGAAATGCACTTGGAAAACTTTATCGGTTTCGGCGGCGGCGGCGGCGGTGGCGGTGGTAGCGACTACGAAAACTAAGCTAAAACTTAAATATGCAACAGGAAATATACGCCAATCAAGTGCCAATCTCAAGAGCTGACGTCGGCAGTGGCAACAACATGAAATGTCTTTAAAATAGAACGAAATGTTGCAAGTACACCATATATATAGTGCCTACATATTACTCCAGCTCGTGGGGAGCTTTCAGCGTAACGTCTTATGACCTGAAAAGTGGCAACGAAAGCGGCCAACCAACTAACAAACCAACTGACGGACAGCCAAAGACCATAGACCAGGTGGAGGAGTACAGGTAACATCAACAACAACGGCCAACGGCTTCACCTTGCAACGTCTTGAACACAGTATGCAAAATTATTTTACCCCCGCCGCCTGCATAGATTAACGAAAGCAAAGTTTTTTGTAAATGCCGCCCAGCCATTAGCCGGAAAATCGGGCCAAGAAATAGTTACTCTGGAAAACATATAAGCACTTGAAATATTTTTGATCAGAAAATTTAAATTTTCATAAAATACAGCTTAAATTTAAGACATTCTCATTGAAAATAAATTCCTAAAAATTGATTGAATTTCTTAAATTAATTCAGTGCTTCAGTGTGAATTTTTCGGTGTAAAATTTGTTAGCAAACTTATTGAGCTACGTGAAACTTTAAGAAAATCTCTGCTTGCTACCACTCTGACGATGCAACAAATATGCATTTTGCCAGCGTAAATAATTTATTAAATTTTATTGCTGAACGACAGGTAGAACGAGAATGAGACTGAGAATTCGTGGAGGAGGCAGGCAGTCAGTCGGTCGAGAAATTGAGACTGCCAGTGTCAGTTTTGTCTGGCCTTCGTTGTTCTCTGATGTTGCGCTGTTATTTTGGTTTTCGTTGTTCGTTTCGTTTTATGGCCAAAAATTGCAGTGCAAGTGTCTTGTCTCTGCCCCAGGTTTTCCCCGATTTCCCCGTTTTCCCCCTCTACCAGGTGAAGTTTCGCGCTCGGCGCTGTCTTATAAAAAATGCAAACCGAATGTTGAATAATTCATTATGAATTGAAATACATAATACTCATTTTGTTGCAGCATTTGAATGTTGCACTGGGAATGAAAATGAACCACTACCGAGCCACTGAGCCACTCAAGCAGTCAGCCATTTTCCTGAGGTACACCCAACCCCCTCCGCCTTAACCCACCCGAGTTTAGAGCCCAGACGGCGGCTTAATTGTTTTTCATATTTTAGGGCCAACACACAACTTTCTCCGCCAGCAAAGAGACAACCCCGCCAAGGATTTTTTGATGTGCGCACATAAAATTTAAAATTAAATTTAGCCACGGCTCTGGGGGTAGACATTTTCTTGCAGACGATACGCCATTTCTCAGACATAAAATCGAGGTGAGATAAGGAGCAAGAGAGTCCTGGGTTGAGACAGGACACCGCACAGGTAAAGGCAGACCTTAATCAGAATTGTAGAAGAAGAGAAGGGCCAAATTAGGGCTTTCCTTTTACCCGGCCATCCTTCAGATTTATGTGCATTTGCATATTTTAATTTATATTTATATAAATAAAGACGCCACGAGGCAGCAGCTAAAAATATATAAATATAAAATGGAGATAAGGAATTTTATTGGATTTTTGTAAAGCTTTGATGGGGTTTTAATTGTTCTGTAGAAAAATTAATTAGTGAATTTATTATATATATTTTTAAGGGTTTCACTTTAACTAGATTATAATCTTAGTAAAGCTTCTACTTAAAATACAGTTGATTCATGAACTAACACCTGTTCGGTGGTAAACTCTTTCAATTACTCCTATGGAATTTTTGGCTATATATTTTTATTTATTTTCCTCACAGAAATCCACACACACACAGAGTCAGGAACAAAATGCCCACAGATCCTGTTCGATGTTATAAATCACGCATCTTTAATGGTCGCTGGCCGTAAAAAATATGCCAAAGCCATGCCAGAAAATATTTTGCTGCCTATTTTCGGGCGCTAAAATTGCAACAGATGCAGGGGACTTCCTATTATTTTTTCTATATTTTTTTGTGTTGATGCTGATTGCTATGTTGTTGGCAGGACATTAGCTGAGCACGTGCCAGCAGCGAAATAAAATGTGAAATAAAAAAAGGGGCTCGGAGGCAGTGGCGCGGTTTATAATCTAATAAGCAATCAATGATGTGAAAAAATGACTGGCAAACCGTTTTAAACGCTGCGGTGCACCGCAACTCGACCACACACACCACACACCGGCAACAACAGCAGCAACAACAACAACAAGGAGGAGGATTTCCCAGCCACCCCATCTCGGGAGTCGGGGGTGGATTTTGCATTTTGGCTGTTGGTCTTTTTTTCATGTTCGGCTGCACACACAATTGTTGCATGTAGCCGCGCCTGCAAGTGTGGCACAAATACAAAAAAAAAAGGGGGAAACAACATCCCCGCCAGGGTCGGATGACCAGCAGGAAGACCCGGGAGGGAGTTAGGGGTGCCAAAGCCAGACACATACCATATATGTATATACATATAGTACTCGTTCTATAAACTGTAAATGCCGCACAATGACAGAGTGTCAATTTATTAGGTGCCACAATTTATGACGGCCCGAAACGAAACCGATACCGAATCTGGCCGCGTTTTGTTTACATTTTAATTTGCCCATAATTGAATTTATTTTTCTTTATGGATATTTGTATTAATTGGCATTTAGTTGCGCATGGCTGGGATTTGATTTGACAGGAGTTTCGATGGTCAGTTCAAAGTTTTAGTGAAATCCGGATGTTAGTGGAGTATTAAATGGAGAGATTTGGGAAATCCATCATTTAGTGGTAGTTATAGCTAATAGAGATAGAGTTATGTGTTCATCAGACTATAATTTAGCTTTAATTAAGTGAAAGAGAGGGGTTTAATAGTGAACAATATATAAGATTAAATAGAGGGAATGCTATCCATATCCTGTCTTTATTATTAATATTTTTCTATATTCTCCTGACATAAACTAGCCTTTTAATCATTTAAATAAAATCTAATCCTGGCACAACTTTATATACTTTACAAATCAAAATTATTAACTTTTAATTACCTATTGATTCAACGTAATAAAAGAAAAAAAAAACCCAGAGTAATTGCATACAAAGTTTTACACAAATCCAACTATAAAATGCGTACTATATCTGCGTGTGTCTAAACTTTTAGCGATATTTTAAACTTTTTGTTCAGTTTTCCTACCAGCTATCGAGGCCTCGGCAATAATTTTTTTCTAATCGCTTTTTTCCGCCTGTTTTGAGCTGCAGAAAGTTGCTCCTCCTGCTCCTGCTCCTTGATATCCTTTTTGTTGGATTTTTTCTGGTTTGTTTTCTGGTCTGTTGGAAAGTTGCGTGTGTTTGTTGTTGGTTGTGCTGTTTGTTTTACGTAAAAGTTAACGCATTATTTTGTCGATTGATCGCCGGCTGCCATTGCAATCCCCCAGCCACATTCCACTCCATTTTAGCCTGCGTTTTGCGAAACTTTTTCTCTTTCTCTCTCTTTTTCTATGCACGATGTATAAATTACTGCAGTTTTTAACAAAAACAATGATAAAAAATTGTGCGCACAACAAAAATTAAAGTTTTTTTTTTGTGTTAGCTTTCATGGGGAATGAATGAAGATTGGCTAAGCGTGATTACCGCAATTAGTCTGGAAAATGCAAAACGCATTTGAATCAGGCTGAAAAGTCAGCAACAACTTTAATTAGAGAGCATGTGAAGGTAAGGGCTTTATTATCTAGAGGAAATCGGTTTTAAAAAAATTGGGAATTTGAGTTTAGAAATTTAAAAATATTTAAATTTGAAATGTTTACTTAAAATACTATTTAATCTTAAATAAATGCAGTTTCTTTAAATATTTCCAGAAAACATTCTTGTATTTCTATGTCAATTTTATAAGCACAAAACATTGTAATAATGCTTAATTGCTTTTGAAGTATAAATCAAGAAATTTCCATGAATCCATGGTTCCTTCTTTCATTTTATAAATTTGAAATATTTATATGTTTCAAAAAAATGGTTACTTCTTCCCATTATAATTCTGTATATTTTCACAGATTTCTAAATATTTTCCAATAGGCAAATGCTTATTAAAAACCCTTTTCCATGGCATCAACCGACCCCCTTTCCATAGTTTCCACATCCCTGAATCCCATTCAAGCTTAACTCAGCGGTAAAAATTTATTGAACACTTCCATGCTTGGCATTCGTTGATTTTTCCTTTATTTCCACTCACCCAGAGCGAAACGCTAAATGCAACAAACATATGAGCAAATACTATCCTAACCCCTTATAGCCCAAACCCTTTTCCTGTCCCTCCCACCACGGAATGAGCTGTATTTCTCATAATGTAGCGAACGATTTGTATTTTGTATAAATTTTACAGGCATCGTTCGCCGGTTGCTGTTGTTGCTATCGCCGGGTTATATCCGTCCGTATATGTATATTTATGAAGGGTAGGGGGTGCAGGACTAAAAACGGGGCAACAGTTATGTATGAAATATAATAAAATTGTACAGGAAATGACGAACAAGTCGAGAGCGGAGAAAGCTCGATGAGGGAACTGGAGAGCGGCTCGAGGAACATTTTAACCATCGAATGGTTTGATTATTAAATCCATGAAGTTTTTCCACTAGCATATATGTGTGAGTGCACTTGGAGAAAATATTACAAAGATTTTTTAGATTATAAAAAGCATTTTTAAATGGAAAAGAAAGGATTTAACTATGAGATATACTTTGAAAGGGTTTAAAGGCATTTAACTCTTTTTTTAAAGTTAGTAATTATATTTTATTATTCTCATATTAATTCCTGAAAGCATATCCTTCAGATGCTATTAATTTTTTTCGTCTGTGAATATGTATATATCAAAATTCACTTGATTGCAGTTTTCAAGTGAAATCCTAGCACACTTCACATCGACTCGTTGGCTGTGCCTAAGGGCTGAGCATTGCAGGATATCGTGAGATGGCAGGAGCCAGGGTTAGAGGGTGCTGTAGAGGATATAGGAAATATATTCCTATAAATGGGAACACCCCCTCCTGCGCCTCCCTTCGCGTTGTAATTGATGTTTCAAGTAGCAAAGTGCGCGCCAAAAACTACGAGGCCCAAGTTGATTTTGATTCAGTTGCTGCAGAATTTTAATGAAGTCGAGTATTGGCTGCAAGTTTTGCGACTAAATCAAATTAAACCACATGAGCTCCTTCCTGCCTCCTTTAAGGAAATGAGCTCGACTCTGGCTTAGCCCCCCAAAAACTAATGCAAGTTTTTGTCAGCACACAGCCTCTGGAATAGATTTTCCTCATTCCCTCTTCCAACCTATTTGACTTGGCTTTCAATAATGCTTTTCACGCTAATTAATTTTCGGTTTTACACAAACACGAACCCAATCACACCCGCACACAATTGGCAGCCCACACACACCCACACTTGGCACCGGCACTTGACAATTTCCTGAGCGTCAAAAGATTGGGAATTTCTTGAAAAAAAAAGAGCAGGGTAAAATTGGAGGAAGAGGAAATACATATTCTCCCCTCGGCAAACTCGATTCTCTTTTGTTCTAAAGGGTATTTAATAGAATAAAGGTTATATTTGCAATGGATTATATAAATAGGAATTTAATAAAATTTTTTAGATGATTTTCGATAAATTCAATTCACATATAAATCATAAATTCAATATTTAAAAATATTACATCTAGTAAGCAATGGCTTAAACTTCTTTGAAAGTGTCAAGTTCTTAGAAGCTCAATAAAAAAGTTCATTCCTATTTCTGTTCTTCAGTGAAAAGTACGTATTTTATTTTTACTTAAAAAAAAAAGTTTTTATATTCTTAACATTATCAAGGCTAACAAGGATATCTTCAACATGGGTCGTTACTCTCGCGAGGCGGATAATCCTGCCAATTCATGCAAAGCCCGCATATCCAATCTTCGTGTGCATTTCAAGAACACTCACGAGACCGCTGTGGCCATCAAGCATATGTCCCTGTGCCGTGCCAAGAAGTACCTCAAGGCGGTCATAGATCACAAGGAGTGCGTGCCCTTTCGCCGCTTCAACGGTGCCGTGGGCCGTTGTGCCCAGGCCAAGCAGGGGAAGACTACACAAGGCCGCTGGCCTGAAAAGTCTGCCGTTTTCCTGCTGCAGCTGCTAAAGAATGCACAGGCCAATGCTGAATGCAAGGGGTTGGATGTCGATCGTCTGGTTATCCACCACATCCAGGTGAATCGTGCCCCGTGCCTAAGCCGCCGCACCCACCGCGCTCATGGACGCAGCAATCCCTATATGTCGTCTCCTAGCCACATTGAGGTGATCCTCACCGAAAAGGAGGAGAATGTTAAAGAGGAGAATAACAAACAGAAAAAGCTGTTCAAGAAGAAGCTGCAGCGTTAGAAGTAGATGCCAATGAGATCTAAATAAAAGAAACATCGAATATTATATATATAATATTATAATATAATATATATAATTATAAAAACAAAACACAATTTAAAAACTCTTCGATTTATGTGTTATTTACTGGGTATCCCTTATTCCTTACCCTCACTGCTAGTAATCTTTATTTATTTTTGTCTCGCACTCTCTTCTCACATTAGACATTAGAGAATTTGTTGCCCTCGCCTTTCCGTTGGAGAGCTTCCTGCTGTGAATTTGGCTAAATTGCATTGCCACGACAACTGGATCTGAGTCCTGGCACAGAGTTTGCCACTGGGAACGAACTGAGACTGAGGCTAAATTCGAGTCTCAATCTGCGGCGGCTGAGGCTTGTTGCTTGAGCGAATCAGAAATTGTGGCAGCCACCCCGCAGCCAAGACCGCAGGAGAGCCGCACAAGTGCCGCTTGACTTGGACTGTTTTCGGGCTCCCCGCCCTGCACCTTCACGCCCAATTGATGCGGTCTTAACGCCTGACTAGAGGCCAGTAATCTTGGCAAAGGGGGAACTCAACCCAAACCTGCCTCAAACAGGCACAGAGGTTGACTCTCAAAAAGAAAAAAAAAAAAAGGTTTCGGTTTCGATTGCGTGAAAATAGCACGGAACGCCTTCTTCCCGGCTCTTTGACACGGGGAGGCGTTGCCAGACAGAAAATGGCGGAAGATGCAAAACGCCCCAGCGATTTTGGATATAATCTAATTTGATGAGGAAGGAGCTTTTTGAAACAAGAAGGGTAGTCCTAGACAGCCTCTTTCAGTTGTTGGAAGTCTAGGTTAAATATTTTATATTTTAGGAGGTATTTGTTAGCTTGAAAAGATATTTATATATTTTTAAAGGCTAGTCTTAAAAGTATTTAATTATATTATATCAATAAAAATATTTATTTCCATTTTCCAAGGAAGCTTAGTCTGTTTAAATCACTTCAATTGCCTGCAAAAGTTTAACATTTCCAGTTAATTAATGAACAAAAAAGTCTCTAAAATCAAGCATTTCTAAAAAAAATCTTTCCAAAACTGCCAAAGTTCAAAAGAAGGGTAAAGTTTTCAAAGGGTATAATTATTGCCTGTTTTGTAAACCTTAAATACGTTTTTCTTTAATATTCATGTTGGTATTCCCTCTATCAACTGATTAAATTCGCTGTTCCATGGCTGTGGAGGAATCCGCCAAAGCCAAGCAATCGCTAAGCCGTATAATTATATATAGAATACATAAATGCAGATGCACAAACTACACACACCCCCGTATATGTTTGTGCAATATTCCATATAGACTGTGCCCGCATCAGGCGGAGCGGCGCAACTCAACTCAACTAATGGTCCATTCGTGGCACTTGGTTATTGACGTTGGACTCCAATTGTATTAACAATGCATGCAGCAAGTGCAGCAGGGAGAGAGGGTGGTGGTCCGACGAGGAGGCGAGGTCAAGCTGTAAGCGGTAACGGTTCGCTTTGATGCCAAAATCGAAGCGTGGTCAACTTCATTTCGCTTAATTTCGTGTTGAGGCCCACAAAATGGGGTACAGTGAAGCTAAGCGAGCAAGGGATTTATAAAATAGGAATAAGCTCAATAAATCCCAATTTTTCCCATTTGAATATTATTTTTAAAATATTTTTTTAGTTCTTATTAGAAGCTAATGAACCCTAAGACTACCATTACCTTCGTTAAAGCTATCGAATTTTCCCTGTAGCTGGCGCTGTGGTGTAGGAGTTGTGCGCGATGCGTGCCCGCTAATCCGCCAACTGTGGCCAAGGGGCTGGTAGAGGAAACCTCTATGGGGGGTAGGGAGTATGGTGGAACTAGGTAACTCCCTATTCCTAGCCCCGCAGCCCCCTTTCGATGCATGCCACTCAGCTATGACATTTTGGCAGCGTCGAGTGCACCAAGACTGTCAAATGAGTTGTAATGAAATCTCACTCAGGACTCTGGCCATATACCTCCGTGTGTGCCTCTGGAACCCCCGCAACCCCCCACCTCTTACCTTCCTCCTCCGCCTTCTCCTCCCTATATGTGTGCTGCAGTCAGCTTTGGTCAGCTGCACATATAATAAATAAATTATTTGGCATTTGGCGTGGCGTATTATTGAAGGCAACTGCTGTTGCTGCTGCAGCTGCTGGATAACACACTGCACAGCAGCAGCAGCAGCAGCACACACACAACACACGCACACCTGCTGTCCCGGCAGCGCCATCTGTCGTCCGCGTTTTGAGACAGATTTGGGCATTAGCGTGATTAGTCTCAATAGTCGCTAGTATTTAGCAACAACAAACGGCTTTAAAATCAGTGGAGAGGAGATAACTTTAAATGGGGAAGAAGGGGGCTGAGTTGACTTTCCGTTAAGGAATTTTTAAGAGGCCTAAATGGTATTCAGAGGGGTTAAAACAGTGATTTTTAAGAGGGATTAAGTGTAATGATATGGTAGAATATCAATTATAACTTACTTTAATATCTAATGTAGCACTATTAATAAATACAATTTATTTACACTAAGTTAACCACTTTAAATATATTTTTTCACATTTCTAGATATATGTTAAAGGTGCTTCGAACTCCTTTTGAGTTTTGTGGCAAAATTGTAACTGTTAAGCCTGCATTTTATATACCCTTATGATTCTAATGACTTTTTACTTCCCCTACAAATATTTATATAATTAAATATGCTCCCCATAAAACCTCAACCTCATGTAATGAGTCACTCTTTAATTACAATGCAGATTTATTTAAAAGTAATTGCACTTCGTTAATAATATATTACTTTCTGGCCAGCAAAATAGTTGCACATGACATTGCAATTTGCAATACTAGTAAAAAGCGGATAAATTAAGACTACAAACTACGCTGTGTAAGGATTAGTCACCTTCCCCCCCAAATAAAGCAATTTTGCATGCAAAAAAAAAGCAAACGAAAAGAGAAACTTGTGAATAATATATAATTTGCGACGTAATGAGCCGAAAAGTAAATCCATCCATTGCATGTCCGGAGCCCATAAAGCTAGGCAACGATTTCTGAGAACATCGCAACATTGTCTGGCCTCCGGAGGAGGATTACGGAGGAGGGGGGCTATAGAGGAACGACAGGAGCACTCTCAGTCAGTCACATGGCAAAAAGTTACAAGTAATACTTAACGCTAAATGGGCACAAGTGCCCACCTGAGCCAGTACCCACTTCAGTGCGATGCGAGTGTTGTGTTTTTTTTTTCCTCCTCTGCACTCCGTGCATGAAAATTTTTGTAATGAAGTTATCGACAAGGTGGATCCGAATCCCGACGCCGCCGACGCCACCAACATATGTAGAGCAATATGCAAATGTTACTTTGTTATGCAATTAGTGAATTCGATGCCAGCCACTCGAGGGGGGTCGGCAAACAGACAACCGCAGCGCAGCAACGACAACGGAGTCGCCACTCGAAGGTTCAGTCAGGCAGTTAAATGTATCGTTGCCGTTGCAATACGAATTAGAACAGTGCCTGCCTAAGAAGTGCTATAGAATCAGCAAGGATTCAACTGTAGGGTCAGCGAAATACCTTAGAAAAAATTATGAAAAATGTCGGGGAGTCGGGGAGATGCCTTTGAAAAATTATTGGGAATGTCTAGGATCAGGGAGATGTCTTAGAAAAATTATAGAAATTATCTAGGATCGGAGAGATGCCTCAAAAAAATTATGAGAAGTGTCCAGGTAAGCGAAATTCCTAAGAAAAATTATAGGAAATAAATAGGAATAATGAAATGCCATAGAAAAGTTATAAAAACTATTAATAGACACCGAAATACCTTTAAAAAAATATGGAAATATCTGAGACCAGCGAAATATTTTAGAAACAATTATAGGAAATATCTTAAGTGTATTTCCGGTATTTTAAAATCGTATAATGTATGGTAAATACTTAATAAATTAATAATATCCCCCAAAGAAACCCTAATATCACATAACCCATCATTTTGTGCGACAAACCCTCTCTCAACCACTATAAACCCACATTACCCATTGATATAAAACCATAAAAAATGAAATAAAATTGAAAATAGGTCGATTTTGCATGTCAATCAAATGGGCGGAGGTTATGGGGGGCCACAAAAGAGTACTATAGCCCAGACAAGAGGAGTCGGCGCATCGAGCGCTAACCAAAGCGAGTCATACAATTAATTGAAGCACCATTCACCCATCATAGTCTGCTCCTGCTCACTCTGCTCACTTTACTGATTCTTGAATCTGTTCCATTCTTTCATTCGCAGGCCAAAATGATGGAGAACTCGCATGCCTGGATGGGAGCCACCGGATCCACGCTGGCAGGTTTGTACTGAGACTATTTCTAGGCACTTGCAAGCTGATCTGATCGTTGGTTTTCTTTATACACTTGATATTTCAGCAGACAGCTACCAGTACCAGCTGCAGTCCATGTGGCAAAAGTGCTGGAACACCAACCAGAATCTGATGCATCACATGCGCTTCCGCGAACGGGGACCGCTGAAATCCTGGCGCCCCGAGACCATGGCGGAGGCCATCTTCAGTGTGCTGAAGGAGGGCTTGTCTCTGTCGCAAGCTGCCCGCAAGTATGACATCCCGTATCCCACCTTCGTGCTGTATGCGAATCGTGTGCATAATATGCTGGGACCCTCCATCGACGGTGGGCCGGATCTGCGGCCCAAGGGTCGTGGTAGACCGCAGAGAATCCTGCTGGGCATCTGGCCCGATGAGCACATCAAGGGTGTTATCAAGACGGTGGTTTTTCGCGATGCCAAGGACATAAAAGACGATAGTTTGGGCGCTCACATGCCGCCCTACGGTCGCCACTCGGTAGGTAATCAGTACGGCGAGCTCTGCTTTATGTTCGGAGACTTTGTTCCATGAACCGAACTAACTTTTATCGGGTTAGCCCGCGTTTCCTTTGCAGGACCTCCCACTGAGCTATCCGGGCGCTAGTGGCGCCCTTGCCGGTACTCCGAGCTCGCTGGCCTGTCCTAATGGCAGCGGTCCCCAGTCGGGCGTCGGCGGGGAACAGCACATGTCGCAGGAAACGGCCGCAGCGGTGGCCGCCGTGGCTCACAACATCCGGCAGCAGATGCAGATGGCAGCGGCCGTGCAGCATCAGCACGGGGAGGCGGGGCCGCCGCCCGTTCCGCCGGGTTTGTTCAACCTGCCGCCCCATCCAGGCGTGGGCGTTGGCGTTGGTTCGGTTTCGGTATCCGGAGCGGGCGGAGGCAGGGCTAGTATATCGCCGGCTCTAAGCAGTGGCTCCGGGCCCAGGCATGCACCCTCGCCCTGCGGTCCCGCCGGCCTCCTGCCGAATCTGCCGCCCAGCATGGCCGTCGCTCTGCACCATCACCAGCAGCATCAGCAGCAGCAGGCTGCGGCGGCGCATCATCAGCAACACCAGCAGCAGCAGGCCCACCATCACCTGCAGCAGCTGCACCTGCAACAGCAGCAGCAGCAGGCGGCGCATTTGCATCACCACCAGCAGCAGCAGCAGCAGCAACAGCACCACCACCAGGTGCCCCACAAGTCCGGTTTCGGTGCCAGTTCCAGTTCCTCAGCTTCCTCCTCCTCTCTGGTGGGTCAGCATCCGGCCAAGGCCAAAGGCAGTCCGCTGCGCAGTGAAACGCCGCGGATGCATTCGCCGCTAGGCGATCTTGGGCTGGACATGGCCTACAAAAGGGACTTTTCGCCCAGTCGCCTCTTCGCCGAAGATTTGGCCGAATTGGTCGGCGCCAGTGTTTCGTCCTCATCCTCCTCGGCGGCAGTGGGTGCTGGAAATGTGACTGTCCAGCAGGAGAGATCGGGCGGAGGTTCGTCGGCGGCAGGAGGAGCAGATGCGCCCAGCTCTTCGAGCAGCAGTGGGGGCATCAAGGTGGAACCCATTACCACCACTAGCGAGTAAACACAGGGATGATGATGAAATGAGGATGAAAATGAAAAGTAAAATGGGGATAAGTAAAAGAAATAAAAAAAGGATGATGAGTAATAGGGGAGGACGAAGCCAACTGAAATATAAAGTCCATCAGAAGCTGCTCCAGCAGCTAAAATGCGGTAAAGGTATTCCCATACCTTGGTTAATTGGTTAGAAGATGGAAATTTCAATATTTTAAGTTTGTATTTATTTATTTTTTATTTTATAAAATCAGTAAAGTCGCTAGAGATTAAAAATCCTTTAAATATGTGTCTGAAAATAGGAACGGTTAAGCGGTTTCAAAATCACTCGCTATTAATTCTTGAAAATCTAACCCGAATAACTTTTAACTTTTAATTTTTACCACTCTCACTCTTCATTTCCTTTAAACATCATGTAAATATTAACTAAATGTAAAACATTAAACACATTTAAAAAGGTTTCTTAAACAATTACTTCACTAGCAGTATTTATTAGTTAAGCAAATATTTTTTTTTATTCAGTTATCAAGAATTAACCAAGGTATACGGAGTTCCTGAGCCCGCTCTTTCCTCTAGTTTCCTCCATGCGATCTTCGCCACACCTAGTTTCTATTCCTAGAGTACTTATTGAATCAAAATTGAAAGTATTATTATGTTATAGTCCAGCAGTATAACTAAATAAATAGCGATCGATCTCTTTAGTTAGTAAGCAAAACAGCGGCAGCGGAAGCGGAAGGAGGAGACCCGGAACATTCCACAGAACAGAACAGATAATGAAGCCCCAGCCCCCCCAAAAAACCAGCAGCATAATTAATTAATTAATTAAATGTAAACGAAATCAAAAGAGTTTAAGCGGATTTAACTTGGTAATTGTGTGCCCGACCCTTTAGTCTATTATTATTATTATTATTATTTACCACAAGCGAGAGGGAAAATGTACAAAATTATTAACGAGAATTATGATGATGGCAAAATGGAATCAACTAAATTTAATGTTTAGGCTTAACAACAAAAACTAAAAAAAAAACAAAAAAAAACCAAATTAAAAAATTCACAAAAAATGCCTTTCGGAATTAAATTCAGCGATGAAAAACCGCAAAACAAAATTATGTAAAAAGAACAAGAAACAAGTGAACTTTTTGTAAAACGTATTTATATACAAGCGAAATTTTTAGACAAAATTTAGAAGCGAAATTTTTGGAGTACAACGAACACTGCTGCGCGATCCGTCCATGGACTTGTGGCACTTGATTTGAGATTATTGGACTCCCTGACCCTCACCCAAGCCTTCCCCTTGAACACTAGAAATCCCCCTTCTAAAGTGCCTTTTCTAGCCTTAATTTTGACTCTGTTCCACTTCTGTCACCGTCTGGCTGAGAGGACGCGCAGCAGGATTCGTTGGAGGGACATATGTGTATGTTATGTTGACACCTTTAGGCAAGGACTTTTGGCAACGTTTTAGGTTTTGGCAAGCGCACACAATTGATGTTTGATCGGAGAGAAGAGAGAGTTAATTACGATAACACAACTATTTTTGCATACGCAAGAACTCGTCATCTACAATAGCCATAGCCCGTATATATATACATATATCTATGTAATCCTCCCATTTCCCCCCCAAATAGACTTTGATGTTCCACAAGAAACTTAATGAATTACTTTTCGGATGTAGGATGTAACATAAACAATGGCGGAGCTAGCAGTTAATAAATCTCCTGGATATGTGTATCTTTGTACGATCTGTCCACAACTCGAACATTTTCTATCAACTTTAGTGCAAAACTTTATGTTCAAATTAACTTTAAATGTCGAAATGAATGTTCTAATTAATCCAAGAAAACAAAAAAAAAAAAAAAAAAGAATGCTAAAATGCGGAAAACTGAATGGAAAACTGAAAACGAACAAAAGTATTTTATAAAAACATTGAAAAAGTAACCCAACCCGAAGAAGTCTTTTAATTATCGCTTACCGCCAACCCACTCCACGCAACCAGGGTCTGGCATTAGTATTTATTGCTCTATTTCATAGATGGATACTGGAAACTATCTTCATCCTCAGATCCGTGCTCTCAGAGCACGATGGGTGCAGCCTCTGAGGGCGGCGGCTGGTTGATCTCCTGATGGCGCTGCAGGAGGCCCAGGCATTGGTGCAGGCTTTGGGTGCTGGCCATTGAGATTGCCTTGAGCAGTAGCAGGTCGGGATCCGTGGGCGAGAAGGAAGCACAATCGATGCTCTCAATGGCTCTGGCCAGAGAGGCGTTGCTACAAGGGGAAGGGATAAGGGGTGCTTAGAAGGAGATTTTGATTTGTAATTAAGAAAATTATTTGCTTTTCTTATTAAAAGAGGTGATATTTGAAGCTTAAATCTATATAACAAATTATAATAATTCAAATTAATAGATTTCTTTTTTTTAAACCATAAATTATTCACTAACTAGTTAGTTTCCTATTTAAAAAGGCAAAGAAAACGATTATAAATAGTAATTGCGACAGATTTTTACAGTTTTAAACTGATTCAAGGGAATTTATGTTTATAAATTAAATTACAAAACAATTTAGTCCGAAATTATGCAGGGAAAGAGTTTTATGGCGATTTTTGTATATAAGTTGCTTCAATTTGAATTTTTTTTTATATAACAACGTAAGTATTTACAGAATAATTAAAATATTACAAATTAAATATCAATTATTAACCTCTAAATAAGCAAAAGCAAGTAAAAAACTCTTAAAAACAATACAAAGCACCAAACTCACCATTGCTCTGTGAGAAACAAGGCCTGGCGGGCGGAAACCATGGCATCTGAAGCGGCCAGCAGTTCCCTTGGCGGCAACGGCGACGAGTTGCTTATGTCCATGGCCTTCATGTGACTCTCCACCACCGCCCGCAGGCCATCAACCCATTCCTGCCGGGCCCGAGCATCATTAGCCCTCAATTTGACGGTATCACCCGAGGCACAAGCAATGGCAAAGGTCCTAGAGTCCTCGTCACTGGGATAGACCACGGCGCCGGCCAGCTGCACCTGACCGCGGGGTGCACTGGCCAAGACATGCGGCGAGGGTGCAATGTCATCGCCCACGGTCGAGGAGTCGCACAGATAGTAGCTTAGCGATCCGGTTTTGGCGTCTACCGTGAACCAGCGGTATTGCCAGCCTGCAAAGAAGAAAAACAATTAAGAAAACTTCCCAAACAAAACATAGATAAGATACAAACCCAAAGATATATCTTGCCAACTCACCCTTCATTACATTGGTGTATTTGCTGAGCTGGCCGCTGAGCCTTAGCTTCGGAGACTCCCGAATGATTCGCGTGAGGTTGCTCTCCATTATCCTTGCAGAATCCTCCGTTTCCCGCGAAAAAAGGGTGCTCCGCGGGACGGAGACGGAGGCAGCGTCGTTGAAGGAAGAGGAGCAGCTGGCAGAGAGGGTGGCGGTGGGGGATATAGCTGCAGGCGGCTGGCGTTGCTTCTTGCTTCTTTTCCGGAACGAGTTTTTGATTTTGCGTAAAATGTTTGCAGAAAATTGGAAGTCAATTTAGCGAAAAAACAAATAAACAAAGAGTGAGTGTGGCCAACTACCTTTTTTTAAGACAGGTAAATTTGCTTGAGCTATCGATAGTAATTCCAGTTGTCGTAAATTTTAGAAAATTCAATTTATCAAAAACTTGTCTCTTAAAATAATTTGTTAATGCCAAATAATTAATAAAAAATATATTTGAAACAATTTATCGCGATAGTTCTAATCGAATATTCGACTTGCAACCGAACTATCGATACAATCGCCAGTCCCAATACCATCCATATTTTGACATCTCTAGCACTTCGCAAAAATCTAATTTGTTTAAACAAACAGAGAGCGCCGCGCTTAAAAAAAATCGCCGCTGGTCAGCAGAATGACCGGGAAAACTTAGCTCAGCGTCTCTGCAGCTCGCGTGCAACGGTAATTGCTGTGAATTTCCCAGCGAAAGCAAATGGGGGAAGAAAACAAAAGCATCGCGAGTGAAAAAAATCAATTTGTGTGGCACAAGCAGTGGCAAGAAGAAGAGCCAAGACGCAAAGAGAACTGCTTGCGGATGATGTGATATATATATTTATGTATATACTGGCTCTATATACGATCCTTATATGTGTGTGTGTGCTGGAGTTTGCGTTAAAATTAAAGCAACATTGCAAATTGGCAATTAAAAATTAGAAACAACAACAGAATCCGCCTTGTTTGTGTGAGTGTGTGTGTGTGTTTGTGTTCTTGAAAATAAGAGCCAGGAAAAGATGTGTGTTTTTTTATGTTTTTATGATTTTGTGACGCGGCTTCATTTGATTTATGAGATTTAACGGGAGTATATGTGTTATGTATATGTGCAGCTCCCCTCCTCCCACCCGCCTCTTTTACCATCCTCCCACTCCTGCCCTCTCTTTTCCTCTGTGCCACCTTCCGTTTGCTGGCGAATGTGTGTGCGTGTGTGTTTGTCTGTTTGTATCTCCCTCTCGCTCTCACACCCACGAAAAACTTGAAGGGGGAAAAACGCGAGGGTGACGAGGAGAGAAAAACAAAAAAAAAAACTCCACTTTTAAAAATAAAAACCACGAAGAAACTGCGTGTCGGCCAGAAATAAATATATGCAAATAATGTGTAAAAAGGAGAGAGAAGAGTAGAAACAAAGAAAGAAAGAAGATAAATACCATTTGCTAATTTGTGTCTGTGCTTTTCCACCTTGTTTTCCCCTATGTTTTCCTCACATTTTCCACAAACAAACATCAAAAGAGAGTGACCATGAAAATGCCAGCGAGAAATTTGCGAAAATCAATGAATAAAGGCCAAACAATAACAACAACAGCGAAACATAATAATAATATTAAAAATAATACCGCGATTGCCGAGTGAAATTCGAGGCTGGAATTCGTTATGCTGCAGTGACCAGCCTTGGTTTAAACTCGGAGACCATTCCCCTGCCTTGGCTGCCCGCTGCTCCTCCTATTTCCCACGAATAGTAATTAACCCGCGGCGCACCGCATCGCATCGCCGCTCCGATTAACCCTCTGCTGCTGCTGCTGCTGCTGCTGCCGCAATGGACGGCCAGCGGGCCAGGGATCTGCTGACGCTGCTCCAGGAGCGCGTTGTCTTCCTCACTGGCGGCCGGGATCGCCGTGGTGGGCCGCTCCTATGCTTTCCCGCCACACCAAGGAGGGATCGACTGAAGCCAGAGGATCTGCGACGATTGCTCAGCTACCTGATTAGCATTCCCAGGTGAGAAAGAATATTTGAAGGGATTTATATACAAATTTGTCCTTCTTATTGGAGTTAAATAAGAAAATCTGAATATATAATAGTAAAAACAAGCAGAACAAATTAAAGGAAACATATAAAAATAATTTTGGAATTATATAACTTAATCCAAGACCCATTTTCAAGATAGGAACTACTACCTGTAATCTCTGAGGATGCAACATTAATTTATGGCTTCTGTTATTGGTTTTTATTAACATTTGGCTTAATTTTATGGATATTATGTACGACAAACTATTCAGACTGCATTTTGGTTTTTTTTTATGGATGCTTTTCATCACTTTGTGGATTTACGAGCACTAAAGACGAGCAAGATATTTCTCAGAATTTCAAATGATTCACCCAAATCAAGTGGCACCTAATGAAAATTTAAGTATTTCAGTTGACAACAGAGAAGACGGAATATCTTTTTATTAGTTCACGTTTTATACTCTTCAGTCTAGTTTAAGCTTTAGTTTCCATTTATTCAAATTGAAAACGTCGAGATTTTGGATATTTATATTGCAATGTTGCCTTTGGCAACTGTGCTCGCCTGTTCTCCATTTATTTCATCTTCTATTGTACAGTGAGGTCTCTGATTTAATTATAAGAAAACTAAACTACGGGAATGAAAAGTATACAAAGATATTGTCAAAGAAAAGCAGGCAGACACAGCTGTTTCAAGGGGAGCCTTCCAGTCCTTCACCAGAATCTGAAACATAATCTGAATATTAATTCTTTGAGCGCATACATTCCTTGATCAATTATATTTATTAAAAACCTCTTTTGTTCTTGGCATCAAATATAAAATATTTATACTCGTTTCTGTTTACGAATACCCACTGTACCCGGCACAATGGCTACCCATTGTGTCAGCTGACGTCGCGACGTTGCTGGCAGGCCAGGCAGCGTTTCGTTTGCGATTTCGGCAGCGTCGCGACGTCGTCGCCTCACCCGCAACTATATTGTATATATATTTTATATATATTCCGAATATAGGGGGTGAAAGAGGGCCAGGGGCGAGGGAGCAGCTGCTGCAGCTGCAGTGCCACATTCCACTTGATTTTCCTGTTATAGTCGTCGTCCGACTGCAGTCGCATACTTTATGAATCATCATCGTCAGACGCTGGCAACAAGAACAGCACGCACATTGTTCTTGTTGGTGATGGTGATGGTGCTGCTGCCTCTGCAGTTGACATTGAATAAAACTGCATGTGAGTTTGCACATGGAGGGCGCAGAAAAAGAGTCGTAAAAGTAAATATTTTTTTTAAATAAAAACTAGCAGCAACAAAAGTTGCATAAATCTGAGCGACAAAGAAAGCTATAAGAGCAAAGCTGAGAAGCCAAAGCTGAAGCAGAAGCAGCAGCAGCAGCAGCAGCAAAAAAACAGCAGCTCAACACAAACACACACACCGGGGACCGGCTTCCAAAGACTTTATAGAACCGAAGCTCCAAAGAATGCGAAGATTTTTTGCTGCTTGCCCCAAAGAGCAAAAAGCTAAAAGCAAAAGAAAATAAAAAGAAAAAACCACAACAAAAAACCCAAATGTACCATAAAACCAGAAAGAAAGAAAAAGAAAGGGTAATTTGGGCAAACAGTAAAGCCTCGGAAATAATAAACTGGATATACAAAGAGCCAAGTAAAAGTAAAAGCCAAAAGCAATTAATTGGTTAATTAAATTAGATAATAGCTTGGGAGTTTTAAGACTTAATTGGTACTCAGATAGTATTCCATAAATAGATTTGAATAAGATTAATTAAGAGGTGTTTTCTTAGATTCTTTAGGTGGAATGTGCCTGAAATAAAACTTATTTAAAGAATTACTTAGACCAGTAAATCCCCTCTATATATTCCACCCAAAATAAACCTCAAAACCAATGGAAATCCACTTAATACCCTTTCCGCAAAACTGCTATCGAGATGGCTGCCAAAGGCAACAAACTCGGAATGATAATCAGACCCCAGAGTTGACGACGTTGATGGCGACCCCAGATTGCGACACACGACGAAGAGAGTATCTCTGCGGCAAAGATGTGGGAAAAGTAGCAAAGAAGCGACCGCCGACATTCTCCAATTCCAAACCAATTGGCATGAGGGAGAAACGCACGTTCCTCGCTTATTTAGTCATGCTCATTGGCGCAATCATACCGCGATGTAGCATTCAAATTGAGGCGCTAACAAGTTTCGCCGGTCGCGTGAATCACTGGGAGGTGGATTCCCACGCCGGCTTCCTCCCATTCAACTTTCGTTATCAGTTCGGTAACAAGCAAAGCATTGTACTATCAGTGGCCCACATTTCACGGGGGGAGGATCCGTGAAATAAGTTCGAGAGAAACGAAGAGGAGGTAATGGAACTGGAACCACAGCAGACGACACTTAACGTTTGGCCGATAAGCAAATCGACAACTCGCTCGATGTGGAGTCTAAATGGGAACGAGAGCGGGAAAGGGGAACAGGAACGGGGTTGCCTTATCTTAACGCCGACATCCATGGAATGTGTTGCTCACTCTGGCATTCTGCCCACTGTGCGCCTTATCTGACCACTGTGCGCTTTATCGGAAGACAAGACTTTTACTCTTCACTTTTCAATGGGTTCTTTTTATTTATTACTTACTGAGTGAGTCTTAAACTTAAAAAAAGTTTTTATAAAAATGGGTTGTAAATAGGTTAATATTTAAAAAGAAAATAGGATAGAACTCGACGTTATTACAAGAGAAAGGTGTTCACAAATTTGATACTTACATTTGTGAGTTGAAACTGATACTTTTTATTGATATATCGATACTTTTTGGAGTTAATATAGATTAATCGAATATTGAGTCTGATACTTATCTAAGAAAAGCAGGTATTAATTTCTTTAAGTAATTTGATCCTTATCTTATATTATTGCCTCTGAACTACTCTCAAATGTAAACATTACCCTAATGAATGTGTCAAACAATGGTTATTACCTTGATCTTATCAATGAGTGCAAGCAAACAATTACTTTGTGGAGTAGTGTATTTGAAGCTTCGTTCCCTGAAAACCCAATTTACTTCTTTGTTTTGTTTTTGCTCTGCCTTCGTTTATGTTTCGCTTTTGTTTTGTTTATTTGCTTTTGGCGTGAAACACTTTTTGTTTATTTCTGCGTTTCGGTTCCTTTGTCTCTCTGCCAGTTTCCCAGTCGGCCAAATTGGCAACAGAAATGAAGGCGTCCCATCGTCGTCAATGCAAATTCTGTGAATCGAGTGAATCGAGAGGGAGTTCTCAGCATTTTAGACACGTACATACATTGGCCGGGACTTCCTTTCGGGGGTGCTACTCCCCGCCAGAAGGCTCAGATTTATGGGTTAAATAAACGATTTTTGATTGGACTTTGTTTTCCTTTTATCGATTTTGAAATGCGGGCGACACTTCGCTCTTCGCTCCTCGCTCCTTCTCTTTCTCTGCTCAAATTTCGATTTTTTAATAGCCCGTTTCGAAGGTTTTTTATTACTCATCAAGTGAGTTGAGGCATGGCTTCGGTCTCTCGAGTAAAATACACACAAATTTCCAGATATGTCGCCCGATAAGAGGTTGCGGGAGGGTTTTCGGGAACACTCTCTTATGGAACTTAACAATTGGGAACACAACCAAAGTTCGTTCTGGTTTCCCAACGAATAAGTTTCCTTCTTTGCTCGAAATTTAAAATGCATGCGAGCCGCCGCCTCTTCACTTTCGCATTGTTCTTCCAGGGGGCAAAACCCCTAGAAATGCCTCATCTGACAACCGCACGACATATGCTTAAACACGAGAAGATAACGTGGTTAAAACCGGGAACTGAGAACTCAGAACCGGCCGCAATCAGGCCAAGAAATAGCGGCAGAAGAGTGGGAATAACACGGGGGAATAATATGCGGAATGGGAAGCGGAGGTTTGGAGGAGATAGACGAGAAGTAGGAGGAGCTGGTGCTGGTGCCGGTGCCGGTGCCGCAGCCACACACATATCAATGAAAGAAATATTTATAGTTAATGGTGCGATTAAAATTCAAATGGAATGCAAATCAGATCGCTGGGCGGCCAGGGAGGAGGTGTGTAGGAAATTATTAGCTCAAATTGGTGTCAGAGCAATAGAAACCGACCTCAGACCATATGAAGGAAGCCGAGCCGTCATAATTTATGCAAGATGCGTAAACAGAGCAACGAACCATGAGCGAATCACGACACTCTCACTCACGTATTCTAGAGAAAGACGCTGCACTGGGAAAATAATAGATTTAAAATTAAAATTTCATATCATATGTCATATTATGATAGGAAGCCTTGAAGAGGGTTGGAATATTTTAGGAAATAAAACTAAGTATTTAAAATTAGTAATAAAATAAATATTTTAAGTCTTAAAAAAGATAAGATGAAGCGCATATTTGCAGAGGTCGGGCAGATAAATATATTTATTCCCTTTGGGCAAAGCTTTAAACTCATAAAGGGATTATAAACAGAACATAAATAAATAGTTTTCCTGCTAAATACTATAAAAATAAAAAATTAGATAAAATACACAAATATTTTTTTACCTTTCCAAGCTTATTTCTTGACCAGAAACTCTTTTTAGTAGCTCAGTGTACTCTCTCCTAGGCTACGCTCTCTATAAATCGCTCTCTCTCCATCTTTCTATAACCGTACGCACCTTTCACCTGGCTTTTGTTTTGCAGCGACGCCGCCAAGAACCTCGGCTTCACAGTCATCATCGATATGCGCGGCAATGGCAACTGCTCGACGAACGTGAAGACAATACTGAAGGTGCTGCAGGAACACTTCAGCGCCAACATCCATAACGTGGTCATCATCAAGCCGGATAACTTCTGGCAGAAGCAGCGTGCCTCGATCTCCTCGCACAAGTACAAGTTCGAGACGACGACGGTGTCGATTGAGTCGCTCAACAAGATCGCCGAGAGTCACCAGCTGACTGGGGATTTTGAGGGTCAGCAGCCGTACGATCATCAGCAGTGGACGGACGCCCGGTTGGCCATCGAGGAGTTCTTCTGGCAGGCCGGGGATATGGCCGATCGTATTGATGACCTACAGGAGGATTTGAATCGCAACGATTTTGCCGAGGACGTGGCATTGGCCAGGCATGCCATAGATCATCACAACGAGATGCGAAAGAAGATCACAAAGTTGCCCATCGATGATCTCGATATGCAGGGCAAGAAGCTGCTGGCCAAGATCAATGCGGTGGCGCCGCCAGGGGGTCAGGTGAGTACGCCTTTCAAGGATATCTTTAAGGCAGTCGCATAAAATGGTTTACAAAATCGAATTTTCCTTTAATTTAATTAACAAAGAAAAGCTTCTGTTGAATTTTGTGTTTACAAATTTGGTCACTTCTTCCGTAAATAAATAATGTAAACAAATAAAATGGTGTTACGAGATCTTTTTTCGTGAATGGCCAAAACGAAAATCATTGCCATATCCAACAGAAAGAGTCAATAGCCTCTGTCCTAACATTCACTTTGTTAAATCGAATGCCAAAATAAAGACATTCAGACAAACGCTATTGACACTATAAAATATTCATGGTAATTTTTGTGCTTTTATTTTTTAGGTGGGCAGGTTATTTAATTAAATTGAAGCTCTTTTGAAGCTCTACATAAATCTGTTGTTGTTTTATATAGAAAAAGCGCTTTGTCAACAAAAAATCAGCAATTTAAAATGAATTATTCAAACCATTTTTGCATGATAATAAAACAAAGTGTTACATTTTCCATTGTAAATATTTAAAAAGTCTGTCTGAAAGGCTTTCAACAAACAAAGGCTAGGTGTTGCATATAATTGTTGGCACATTGATATATATAATCCATGGAAAATTGATAATCTAAACCAATTATGCGATTAGCTTCGAGTTTTTAACATTTGAAACCTACTTCTAACCTTATGTAATCCCTTTACAGCCCCCTGCCGGCTCTGGCGGCTCGGACATGGACTCGGGCACCTCCTCTGCCGGCCAACAATCTCAGCCCTCGCAGCAATCTCGTTCGGTGAGCAGCAATCCGGATATGTCGGCGGCCGTAAACAAAGCCATGCGCCAGATCGACCTCATCCACACGGGACAGGAGAAGCTGCTGATGCTGTGGCAGCACAAGAAGATAAAGCTAGACCAGTGCTTCCAGTGGCGGCTGTTTGAGCAGGACTGCGAGAAGATGTTCGACTGGATTCTGCACAACCGTGACGTTTTCCAGATGAGCTACGTGGAGATTGGGCACAACTATTCGGTGGCCAAGTCGCTGCAGGACGAGCATCAAAAGTTTGCTGTGGCCTCAATGAATGTCTCCGTGAATATCGATCGAATCTTGGCCGTGGCCTCTCGATTAATTGAGAGTCAGCACTATGCCGCTCAGCACATCAAGACGCTGGCTCAGCGTTTGGATCGAACCTGGAAGGATTTCGCAGCGGGCTTGGATGAGCGAACGGCCGTCCTGCAACTGAGTGTTCTATTTCATCACAAGGCCGAGCAGTATTGTAACAGTGTGGCCAGTTGGGCAGCCGCCTGTCAGGCCAACCAGCCTTTGCCCTCGGATATCCAGAGCCTGGAGACGGCCATCCGGACACACCAATCTCTATACGAGGCCATGTGCCAGGCCTATACGGAAGTGCACTCGACCAGCAAGAAGCTGCTGTATCAGTTGGATCACCTGGTGCAGGTCTGCAACCAACCGCCACCACCCGGCGTGCCGGATCATCGAAAGAACAGCAACGGCGGCAGCTTTAACAAGTACGAGCGACAGAATCCTGCGGCGGATTACAGCGAGGGAGCCAGTCATGTCTTGGCCGTGATCCATCAGATTCTGGGACACCATCGCTCGCTGGAGGCCAAGTGGCATCAGGAAAGAGTACGACTACACCAGACCCTGGCGCTCCGACTCTTCCAGGAAGATGTAAAGCAAGTCTTGGATTGGTTGAAGAATCACGGCGAGGTTTTCCTTAGGAAGAATACGGGTATTGGCAGGAACTTCCACAAGGCCAGAGTCTATCAGACCTCGCACGATAACTTTGAAAATGTGGCCCAGAATACGTATAGTAATGCCCAGAAGCTTCTGGCAGCGGCGGATGAGCTGGCCCGGAGTGGCGAGGCAGATCCCAATGAGATATACTCGGTGGCCAGGGAACTGGAGCTTCAGGTGGGCAGCTTTGCGGAGAGAGTGGAGCAGAGGCGACGCCGCTTGGAGATGGCTGTGGTTTTCTACACGCACGAAAAGGACGTGACCGCCTGGATAGATAAGCTCAGGACGGATGTGAGCACGGATGAGACGCGTCTCTCACAAGAGAATCTCGAGGGAATTGAGCGCATTCTACAGCAGTATCAGAGGGATCAGCACGAGAGCTCCGTCGACGTGTGCCACAGGAGCATTGCCCAAGGCGAGGCTCTGTTGCAGGAAATGCGTTCCCTGGAATATTCGGACAATACCGGCTCCATAGCTGCTCTGGAGGCCACGCTGGAGAAGTTAAGCAAGCAAAAATTGGAGCTGGAGGAGCTCTGGTCCGCCCGCACTTTCCGCGCCAATCTCATTCTGCGTCTACGCTACTTCGAGCGAGATGCCATGGAGCTGTCTTCGCAGCTAGAAATCTGGTCTGAGGAACTGCAGCACGCTGACCTATCCAGGGACTACCAGAAGGCCGAGCAGCTCATTCGCATGCACAACGAATCGGTGACAGACATACAGAACGCCACCTACGAGGTACTGCAGCAGGGCCAGGACCTGCTGCAGCTCTTCGAGAACGCTGGCTTCATCTCCATGGCGGATGCCACGCACACGGCTCAGGCTAGGATTGAATACCTGCTGGATTTCTTGCGGGAGAGAGAGATCGATCTGGAGGAGATGTCGGAGGCGAAGCGAGCCAAGCTAGAGCAAGCGGTGCAGCTGTGTCAATTCCAGAACGATGCCAACCAGGTAATCTCGTGGATTCGCAATGGAGAGGCCATGCTGGTGGCCAGCTTTGTCACCCCGAACAGCCTGCAGGAGGCGGAGCAGCTGCGGAAGGGTCACGAGCAGTTCCAGATTGCCATCGAGAAGACGCACACGTCGGCGGTGCAGGTGAAGTACCGAGCGGACGCCCTCATCAATGCCAATCACTATGACCCCCAGTCCATAAGGGAAATCAGCGAGGATGTGACCAAGAAGTGGCAGCAGCTAGTGACCTACGCCGAGGAGCGCCACAAGCTGGTCACCGCCTCGATTAACTTTTACAAAACAGCAGAGCAGGTGTGCTCGGTGCTGGACAGTCTGGAGCGGGAGTACAAGCGGGAAGATGATTGGTGTGGCGGTGGTGGCGGCAGCGATAAGGCTCAGACCATCGTCCAGTTGATATCCAAGCACCAGGAGCAGAAGGAAGCCTTTCTCAAGGCCTGTACTTTGGCTCGTCGAACAGCTGAGACCTTCCTGAAGTACGCCAACCGATCCCAGCAGTGTTATCAATACAAGGGCAACTGTGAAGCGCATGTAAAGAGCAAGCTGGACAAGCTGTTGACTCAGGAAAACCAGGTCCTTGACTACTGGACTATGCGGAAGAAGTCCCTGGATCAATGCCAGCAGTTTGTTCTCTTTGAAAGGAGTGCCAAACAGGCAATTGAGTGGATCCACAACACCGGCGAGGCCTACCTCTCCTCGCGATCCAACTTGGTAGGCATTAGCAAGGAGGAAACTGAAGGATTGCTCAAAGAGCACAACGAATTCCGTAGCACTGCCAAGGAGACGCGTGAACGAGTCAAGCTGCTGATTCAACTGGCCGACAGTTTGGTGGAGAAGGGTCATGCTCATGCCAGCGACATTAAGCAGTGGGTGGCCTCGGTGGATCAGCGCTACAAGGACTTTAGCAACCGCATGGACAGCTACTGTGAGCAGTTGGAGAAGTCACTGGGCATGTCCCAGCAGCAATTACTTTTGGGATCCGATGCGAATAGCTCGATCAGCTCCTCGTCGGGCGTTAGCAGCATGGACCGGCACTCGGATCCTACGCTCGAGGCCAAGCTTAACAGCAGCAACAAGGAGAACAAGGAGATCAATGAGGAGAAGCGCAAATCGGCCAGGAGGAAAGAGTTCATCATGGCCGAGCTAATGCAGACGGAGAGGGCGTATGTGAACGATCTGGCGACTTGCATCAAGTGCTTCCTCGAGGAATTCAGAGGCGGCCGGAATGTACCGCCGGTTCTGGTGGGCCAAGAGGACGTGATCTTTGGTAATATCCGGGAAATCCATCATTTCCATCAGAAGATTTTCCTGCGAGAGCTCGAGAAGTACGAGACCATGCCGGAGGACGTGGGCCATTGCTTCGTCACCTGGGCCTCCAAGTTCGACATGTATGTGCATTACTGCAAGAACAAACCCACATCGAATAACCTGCTAGTCCAGCACGCGGGCAGCTACTTTGAGGAGCTGCAGCGGCGCCTGGAGGTGGACCATCCCCTGCCCGCTTATCTCATCAAACCCGTGCAGAGAATCACCAAATACCAGCTGTTACTTAAAGATCTCCTGTCCTGCTGCGAGGAGAGCCATGGCGAAATCAAAGAAGGTCTCGAGGTGATGCTTAATGTACCCAAGAAGGCCAACGATGCCATGCATCTGTCGCTGCTAGAGAACTGTGATGTCTCGGTGGACAAACTGGGCGAGGTTGTCCTACAGGATGCCTTCCAGGCCTGGGACACCAAGCAAATCATCCGAAAGGGTCGAGAACGCCGCGTTTTCCTCTTCGAATTGTATCTTCTGTTCGCCAAGGAGGTCAAGGAGTCGAATGTGGTGAAGTATCAGTTCAAGAGCAAGCTCATGACCACGGATATGGGCATTACAGAGCACATCGAAGGCGATGAGACCAAGTTTGCAGTGTGGACTGGCCGCTCGCCCATGCTCTCGGATTGCAGGATCGTCTTGAAGGCAACGAGCTTGGAAACCAAGCAGGTAAGGATGAAATTTAATGGAAGTTTATCAAATTCTTATCCAATATTTGTTATTTCAGATCTGGGTAAAGAAGCTACGTGAAGTGATGCAGGAAACTTGCTTCTCAGGCACCTCATTGACCCTGCCAAAATCTCCAGCCAAGCACTCTGGCTCCTCGCAACGATCCTCCAGGGATTTGGATGAGCAGCTCACGGAGAATGATCATGATCGCTGTTCCCTGGCTAGTTTCGGATCGGGTAATACCACAGATAGTGATAATAAGGTGAGTTTTAAATGGATTTTTCTTATTTACTAAACTTGAACTGTCCTTAAATGAGTTTTCTATTAAATTTAGGGACAAAATACTGTTATTTTAAACATAAACTTTGATAAACAGGACTACTCCCATTATTATTAAGCTTTCCCAAGTTTTCCCCTTATTTTCTAAATAGCTTTAAGCTTATACAAAACTTTCTCTTTGGTCCTACCTCACATGGAAATGGCTTACTGCCTCCCCCAACAGCTACACCTCCCTTCCATCGGGGATGCTGCTGGTGCCTGCCATTGGCCAGCTGAACTAGTTTTCCCACTCGCCGGGTCCAGGAGTCGGCTTCGTTCGGCTCATCGCGGTCCTGCAACATGTTTAAAATTCATAGCAGGGCTTAATGAGATTTTTCTCGCTGCTGCGTGCCGAGTGCGGTGCGTGGAAATCTTGGAGACCGCTGGCTGTCGGCATCTCCCAGTCTGTATCCGTATGCGGATGGATCCCTGCTCTAGGCCGAGTGTGTGCTGGATTATATATGACTGCTTTTAGCGCTGTTTCGTTACATTTGCTTAATGTAAATTTTATGTGACACTTCTTTATAGTTAGGTCTGTCTCAGTCCTCGTCTGCAACTGTCAACGGCCAGCGTTTTCGTTGCCGTATTCCCGTCCAGATTTCGCCGGCGGCGTCGGTATGTCACTAAAGCTAAGGAGCGCAGATTTCGAGCGGTTTTACGACCGACATAACCGTTTGTCTTATGTTCGGAAGGTTACTGAGGTTAAGGGTTTCGTTTCACTTTGTGGCACTCTTTTTTATGTCTTCAGGATTTCCCCCACCAAAAACACTAAACAACTATTTTTGTTCTTTATTGTTTGTTAATTATAATTTACGACTGCCGTTTATGATTTCAGCTGATTAAAACATTAAAGAGTCGGAAGTTATTGAAATAATATTATATTTATCTGCAAGAAATATTTAAAATATTTTTTAGGGCTTTTAGGGCGTATTATAATATTTTTGTGTTGCTTTTGGTTTGTTTTCTAATTAGTTTAGAATATTTCAACCCTTGCAATATTTTCGGTTTTATTTTATTAAGGACCTTACGCTTATATTTGTAAAAAAAAAAATATATATAGAAGATTTGTAAGGATATTAATTGATACAAAATAGCAGTTTTAAAATGGTTCAATGGTTACAAAAACTCAGAAGAATTGTTAAAGACTTAAAATAGTATTTTTTTTTTTTTAATATTTAAATTGATATAAACATTTTTCCGTAGGGAAATTTTTCTATGAGCCAATAAATCATTCTTAAAATAGTTTTCCTCGTAAAAAAACAATTCTAAAAAATATATTGATCTAAAAATATATTTTTCCTAATCGAATATATTTTAAAATATATTTCTAGAACCATAAATTAGCTATTAAATTTATTTCATTAACAAAACGAAATTCCCGCCTCTCTAAAAAAAAACGCAAAGACCCCAACAATAACAATCAGAGAAGAGAGAAGTCAGAGAGAACGTGGAAAGCTTGACAGGTAAAGCACTCTCTCTCTCATAGATTCTGCGAAAAGCTTTTCCGTTTTCCTTTCGCCAATTTAACCCCCCCTGAGGGTAGTAGTGGGTTAAGGCATTTGTTGTTGCGAACGTTTTCGGTGCGTTGTCGTTCGTTTCGCCGCTGCGTGTGTTCGGGCGGACTCATATGCGGATTCGTTGTGGATTCGTGTGGGGCAGCTGCTCCAGTTGCTCCGCAGAGTTTCAGCCAAGAGGTTCGTCGTTCGCTCATTGCCGGGGCTCTCGGTCTCCTCAGTTTTCCTCTCGGATTTTCCAACGTCTGCTGCCTGCAGATGCGCGCCGCCCGGCCAAAAAAGCAGCAGCAGCAGCAGTAGCAGCAGCCATCCTCCTCTTCTCTAAACTAAAACTGCACTTGCAATTTTCCCCCTACCGACATTTTCCTCTTTCTTGGATGAACAATCCTTAAGGGATTCGTCGGCCTCAACATCAATAATTTGTATGAAGAAAAGCAACCACCTTCAAAGGTGTCAAGTGATTGAAAATCGCCTATAATCAGGGTGATAACAAGAAACCTCCGTGATATCGCGACACTATAAAGATAAAGCATACCACCACAAGCTCCTCTTTTTTTTTAAATTATAAAAATAAAACAAACAAGTCAGCTGTTTAGCAAAACAATTAAACCACAAGTGCCCCACATAAAATTAAACAAAAGTAGATAATATATAAAAAGATTACATAAATGACAGCCTCTTGTTTAGGCCTTAAACTGTCCAACAGAATGTTGTAAACAAAGACCTGGCTTATATAAATAACTAGAACCAAAAAAAAAAGAAACAAAAACAAAACAAACAACAAAAGTGAAACAACAATCCGAGTAATGCAAATAAATATGATAAAAAGCTGGCGCTGCTGCCAAAACTACACGAGCCAAAAGGGAACAGGGGGAAAAGGGGAGAGCAGAGCGGTAGCGAGATGTGATGAACCCTTTTTAGCATTTTTGCAAGGGCAAAAATGAGCTGAGGATGAAAATGTCTGCAGCAGCCGCAGGCGAGAAGAGCCACTCCGCCCCTTTCCGCCCATTTTTCCGCCGTCGCGGCGCTGCTGCCTTTGACCTTTTTCACGCCTTCAGTCACTTGAGTAGCAGTTTCATTCACATTTCCCCCCATTTAGACGATGTTCGTGTTGCGTCGTTGCCCCCAAAAATTCCCTCGAGCTCTGCTGTCATCTGCAAAGCGATCGCAACGTGACTGTGAGTGTGTGTGTCAGTCGGGGTGTGTGTGAGGGCGTGTGTGAGGGTGTGTGTGCTATCTTCAGCAGAACATTTTCAATTGTCCAATTTTTGATAGCATTTCTTGAGATAAAATCTTGCAAGAATGATATTCTTTGCTAATTGAGTCGTTAAATATCAATGGAAAAGCATCGGAAGTTTTTTTATTGTCATTTTGTACTGTAGAAAGTTAAAGAATTCTGAAGAATACTGCAGGATACTGAGGAATATGGAATGTCACTTAGAGTTTTTCAGAGCTGATCATACTTTTTCGATGATTCAGAACCACAAAACTCTATATTAGCTTAAATATTAAGCTGAAATAAAATTTCTTCAGTAAGAAAATAATTTTTTAATCATATTCCTTTGCTATAATTATTCTTTTTTTTTAATAATATCTTTAAAATAATATTATTTGAGGAATCTACCCTAACTAAACTCTTTAATAAATAGAGTTTATTTTTCTATATTTTAATTCTTCATTTCCATTCTTTGTTATCAATTTAAAGTGACTAATTTATTTCCCTTCAAATTCTTAAATCTAGTTAATAATGCCACACTTTTTTTAATCAGTTTCTTGGAAAGATGTCTATTACACTTCGTGGTTCTTAGAAAGATATAAACTACTTCTGATATTTGGTTCTTGATACCCTGAGAAATACCTTTGTTATGCTATTTCTTCAACGATTATTTGTTGACTTAAAATTAGTTTTAGCTCAAGTATTCAAGCATTTCATACCATAAACTTCAAGTAGCTTACAAAAATATAAAAACTTATCAGAATATTTGAACACTCTCAAAATAATGAAAATAGCAACAACGTGCTCTTCCCATTTTCTTCTATTATTTACCTTTTTTCCTTTGTCTGAACAAAATTATATTTTGTCAGAGATCCCATTCGAAAGCACATTGGGCTCTTATTTTCATCCCAATTCCCTAGACATTGCTAGTCCAATTTCACATAAAGGGTATCTGATGTTAAGCTACGCCCTCCCAGCCGCCATTTCGCTGGCTTTGTTCTTCTTTTCGGCTTGGCCATTTGGCCGGGACACGCGCTAAGTTGAGTTGAGTTGAATTGAGTTGAACTGAGTCGACTCAGACCGTGTTGGGGCCATTAATTCCACGCTTATCTATTGCATTTTAATATTTATTTCAACGCGATAGGGTTGCGGTTCTGTCGTTTGGCTAATGCGGCTGCGGTTTCGCCCTCTGTGTGTGTGTTGTGGGTTTTATTTTTTTCCCCTTTTTTCCCTATTTTTCCCCTTTTATTTTTTGTGTTCAGTTGTAGACACGACATGTTTTGGTCATTATAATTATCGAGTCGATGCATTGCAATTTAATTTGAGTGCCAGATGGGCGGTCTGATGATTGCAAACAGAGAAGGGCAATAGGAAATACGAGTGCAGTGTCCAGCCTTGTCCCCGTTCCGATATATCCATCAGTTGTCACTGGAATTCCTTGTTAGCCTTGTTGGACAATTTTCCATTCGCATTTCCATTTCCATTTCCATTTCCATAATGAAGGCCCCTTGACCAACCCAAAACTAAACAAACTCTATGCCAAAGGGCAGTTTTGGCCTAATCTAATCCAATTGGCAGCCGGAAGCAATTAAAACAGCATACAGCGAACAACACAAACATTAGCAACTGTGGTCGATGGAAACCGCTTAGTTAACCCAACAAACCGAACAAAGGAAAACACATCCCGACATCCCTGAATGGTGACTGAAAAACAATTTTCAAACTGCAACTGGATAGTTTTTTTTTTATCAACAAGAGTTTTCCCCTTACTTTTTTCATCCCATTGGGGAAAAGTTTCAGAGCTTTTTCTAAGTTTGGCAGGCGGGATTAAATTAATGTAGTTTCTTTTTTAATCCCCAGAGGTTGAGAGGGAGAGGGAGTCCGAGGGACAGAGTAAAACTCTCGACAAATAGAAATCAGCGCAGAGGTCAACTGCGGATAATTGAAAGTTTTGGGTATAATTAGAAAAAGTTTAGAGGGTTTAACTGAATTTATTTGAAAACTCTAATGGTCTGTCCTTAATTTAAGTTTTATTTTGGATGTTACAGTTTGACTGTTTCCTTATTTTTAGTTATTTGCTATAATTTTATTATCTTTTCGGAAGAAAAGCCTTATAGGTTTCAGTTTTAAATAGTTTAATTTCTTATTATGGCGATTATTGGTATACTTTCATCTTTTTTTTAATTCTTAGATGTTAAATATTAAAACATTTTTATTTCTTATTATGACGATTATTGGTATACTTCCATCTCTTGAAAGCTTTTTAATTCTTAGATGTTTGTATTTCTCTTTCATTAAAAATTATATAAAGAGCATTTTATATTTTTTAATGCCTTTTTCCATAGAGTTTTCCTGCAATTATCCCACTCTGGGCTCTGGAATCCATTTGAAATGCAGTTTGCCAGCTGCAGCTGGCTACTTTTTAGCAAATTGTTTTCCCTGCTTTTATTTCAATCACTTTCCGGGGGAGTAAGCAATGTGGCAAAGCTTATTTCAAGTTTAGCAGCCGGGATTAAATTAATTTAGTTTGAAATCTAAGCGTTGCTCTAACAACTCACACACCCTCACACTCCCTCCCTCGGTGTGTGCATTCATTTGCAAAAATTGAATTTGGTTGGCTTTTTGAGTGATTGGAATGAGGGAGAGAAAGCAGAGGCTGAGGAAGGAAAAGGAAAGCATTTCTGGCATTTTGTCAACGCCACAAAATGTCAACGAGTCCTTACAGTGGGTGTAAATACACACACCACGCACCCCACACCCGCACACCAGAAACTCTGGGAAAGTAGCAAAGTTTTTAATGCCATTCGCAGCGGTTGAGCCGCAAAAAGCTGAAGCTGAGGCAGAAACAGAGGCTGGAATCGAAGGCAGCATCTAAAATGATGGTCTGCCACTTAGCGAGCAGCTGCTCACACACACACACACACACTTACACAGCTACATAAACGACCACTGCGAATTTCCCCGAACATATGCAAATTTTCACGGGCAGCCCGTGCTGAACACGCCATTTGTAAATACCCTTACCCCTGCGGCGGATTTAGGTGCCATATCGAGAATAATTCCGGAAAACTAATAAAAATAGCTGAATAAATAAACCAAATCGAATTTTTATGAATCGAATTTCTATGCTAGATTCGTAAGAGGTATTTTTAATACAATTTAAATAAATACCAAACGAGCGAAGGAAATAAAAAATGTAGTCAAAGTTATATGGAAGCTTTTATAAAAATAAAGGCTTTAAAAACAATTAAAAATTGTTATGATTTCAAATATTTTATTAAAATATTAAATAAACAACCACAAAATTAGAAATATATAGATCCTAAAAGAAATCAGTCTAAAGTTCCTTAAGAAAGAGTCTTTCCTTGTCGCTTGGGTCGAACTTTCCTCTTTTTTCACCTTTCTATGCTCTCAGCACTTTTCGCAAATTGCTTTCCTCGAAACTATTATAGGCGGGAGGTGGTGGCTGGGCAAAATAGCGAGAAAAACAAACCAAATCAGAGAAAAAACCCCAATCATAATTGCTCGGCCGCGATTCTGAGATCGGCGGACCGGGTAAAGTGGCAGTCGCTATGGCGCACCTGCCGCATCTTCCGATTCTTCCGAGTCGCGCGTTCCTCGCTCTCGGAAACACGCGCTAAATGCCTGGCAACGTTGTCGGGCCACGTCGGGCAACAAACAGAAATGTGTAAAAATAACAAACCCATGTGCATAGATATAATAGCCAATATATATACGGACATAGTTTGGGGTAAACAAACGTGCGCCAAGAAAATTCAAGATAAATTGTGCGCCTCTTTGGCGGTGGCCAGCTTTTTATCTATGCAAATAAAATAAATAAAATATATATGCCTCGTATAACTGAACCGAGAAATCAAAACAGAAGCGCGGCGAAGTGGTCTCGAAGAAAAACATTAAAAAAATGGAAATGAAACTATTAAAAAATGTTGGTGGAATACAAGGGCAAGGCAATTCTTCGTTGCTCAAGATCTGTGCTAATTTACTCACTAAACTTATGATAAATCAATACAATTAAATTACAAATTGAAGGCTGACATGATCGTTAATAAGAATACTAAATAGCAAGGCTAAATACAAATTAGAAAAGAAAATAAATCAATTAGAAACTGAAAAACTATACGGCAAAGAAAATAAACAGCTTAAAAGTGTACAGGAAAAAATGCAGATAATTTTCGGATTGTTTTTTGATGGTCTTAAAAAAGGTTTAATTAAATATTTGTTCAATATAAAGCTTTAGTTCATTTCTTACAAAAATTGTATTTTATTTTATTTGCTTTTAAAATATACCTTAGGTACAAATAACAAAAAATAAAAAAAATTAAGTAATTTTTTTAAAATATTCTTCAAATATAACAAACTTTAAGAATTTTGTTTAAGTGCTTCATGTTTTCCTTCACTTTGTTTGCTTACACAAGAAAAGAATGAATTTATTCAATCAAATTAAAGTCAGAATTAAACACAGAAGAGCCTCGGGTGAATCGCCTGGCCTGCGTGTAAACAAGGCCGTTAATTAAAATGCAAAATGCAGGCTGCGAGCTTAAATTGATCATACGCCGCGTTGCACTAATTGAAAGTCAAAGACTGCGAAAACCGAAACCGCTGCAAAACTGTCACCAACATAAGTGAAAGCCGGATAGATACACAGTGCCAGTGGCAGTGTGTATGTTTGTGTGTGTGTGCGAACATCCTGCAGGATGTAAAATCCAATCAGGCACTCTCTCACACACACACACTCTCACGCGTTCGCTGGAAAATAAAAATAAAACATTTCGTCCTAGGAGTTGGAGGAGAACTTTATCGATTTGCGGCTGGCAGCGAACAAAGCCCCGAATTTGTTTTAAAAATAAAATAAAATAGAGACCACCCACCGCCTGAACGCCTGCTCGCACGCTCGCCCGCCTCTTTTCGTTGGTCTGTGATTTAACCAAAAAATGAGAGTGATTGAATAAAGCGAAGGCGCGATAAAGGAGCAAAGGCATCATCATAATCATCACCATCACCATCAAGATGAAGAGTGTCAAGAAGTTTCTCACCGAGCGGATGAACAGTGTGGACTCCGCAGATGGCATGGGAGGAGCTGCCGGTAAAAAGAGCTCGCTGGAGCGTCTCAAGTGCGGCGGCAACGGCGGCGGCGGCGGCGAGGATACTCCGACCAAGGGCTACGTTTCCCTGCCCAACACACCGCTGCCGATGAGTGCCCCCATTGCTGTGGGCGATCCCTCGCCTTCGCCCTCGATAGCGGACTCTGCCCAGAACACACCGCTCTGCACTCTGCAGGAGGATGAGTCCTCCACTTCCCCCCCACCGTTGGCCTCAGCTGGAGCTTATGGCAAGAATGGTCATAACCAGCAGGAGCAGAGTCCGTTTACCTTTCCCAGTGTAACCACTTCTACCACCGCCAATCCAGCTGCAGCTCCTCCACCGCCACCGGTTCCCGTTCAGCGCAAGAGTCGCCGCAAGATCTCGCTTCCCTGGTTCCGCCAGTCGAGCGTCAGTGGTCATGGCGTTTTGGCCCGACAACATACCATCGATACGCCCAGCTCCTTTCGGTTCTTTCGGCAGACCAGCAGCAGTGGACTCAAGGTAGAAAATAGTCTTAAGATTTTTGTTAAATGAAGGTAATAATGGGATTGAAATCCACTTAATTTCCAAAAGGTTTTAGTTCTTTAACAAAATATTATTTCTAAAGCCACAACTCCCGTAATCATTTCTGTAATACATTAGCTTTCTCTGACTTTCGTTTCCTCCTGATTTCAATATATTATTCCCCATTCAATCTCAAGTTTTCCCTGCTTCTGTGATAAGGGTTCGATTGATGGCCACGCTTCGATTGACGTTCGGGCATCAAATATTAATGCTAAACATGGCAGCGATTGCCTTGACCTTATCGGAAACTTGGCCGGCTTATCTTTTATTTAGCTGTGGCAAAAGTTTTTCCACCGCTGCCTGTGCAAAGTGCAAAGGTCACCAAGCTTGCGGCGGCGGCTTGGCTTTCCTCGGATTTGCTGCCTGCCTCCCACCGCAAATCATGCGACAAACCATAGAATGCGGTTCGATAAGTGCGCCGTGACTTGACCTGCGATTAATGTAGTATCTCTAGGCTTTGCTCCAAGGCAAATGAAATCACTGAGGGAAAAGTTCTAAAATATATTCGTTTACTGCCAGTCTTCCAGTAATTTGTTTACAATTATTTTCATTAGACAACTTTTGAGCGCTTCCACAAATTTTGACACAATTCAATTGCCACCGAAAGCTGATTTAATTAAGCTAATCCAATGTGAAGTTTGTGTCAAATTTTAATTAATACCCAAACTAAATGTCTAGCGCCTGTCAATTATAAATAAACGAGTTGGAAATAGGAATTAAATTAGGATTAGGCGTTGCAGGGAGCATATCTAACCATGTGATAGATAGCCTAGTGTCCTGTAAATTGTCCTGCCTTGACACTTTAAGCTTTATTAGGACGTCACTTGACTTCAGTTTCTAATATTTGCTATCTTGATTTTCCACTGCTTTAACTCCGATGTACAGATAGCTATGCTAATGGCAGCAATCATCCTGGATGTGATTCTCTTGTCCAAATATAGCCAGCGGGTAGCTTGATTCTTGGCCAAGTTTGTCACGTTTCCCTTTCCCTACTCACTGTTACTAGGGGTCTTTGACATTTTTGTGTGTATATGTATATGGGCTGTGCTATTTATTTTGATTAGTTGTGGAAGTGCCTGCGTTGCCTGTAAACTGGTTGTTGACCCACGCAGACAGCGAAGCCGTTTAATAAGCCCATTAATCATACGCAGTGTGGCGCGCTAATTTATTTGCTCGCTGCTCACCATTGTCAGTGCTTCAATTACCGTCCTCCTCCCTAACTAGCTCCTTACTTTCTGCACACATCACATAATGTATTTATCACTTCATCAGGCCATGCAAACCTTATCATCATCGTCGCTGTCTCCCCTCCTCTGGCTGCCCTTCTCTGGGTCCCTTGGTCTGCGCTGCATTGTGTCTTGTCTTGACCTTGCCCCTGTCCCTGTCCCTTTCCCTGATCTTGTCTCCATTGTCCTTTCTGCCCCTGACTTCCTTTTGTCAGTTTGTGGCGTTTTGAGTGATGTCTCCGAGTAGTAGACAGCTTCCTGGTCTCCTTATAATCGCATTGCCCTTTCTACTCAATTTACTTTATGCTGATGCTGTGCCGGCCTTTCATAAATTTCTGCCTCATTTAAGTCTTTTTTTTTTGGTGTTTCGTTTGTTGTTGCCAACGTGAGTTTATTGGAGAACAGTGGAAATAAATTTTCACAGAAAGAAAAATGTGATTGAAGTGTGTCAGCAGTTGGGAGACTTTTCGGGAACTTATTTGTGTGATATATTTTAAATTTCTTGAATTATTGGCTATATTTTTTATGATTTAATAATATGAATTAATATAAATCATTAAAAGACTATCAAAATGCATTTAAATGAATTAGTTTTCCAAACAATAATTCTGATAATGTTTCTCATTCAAGACGAATTTAAGATTTGCTTTTGTATATTACTTTTTATATATTTTCCCATTACCAAAAACATTATAAAACTCTTCCTGCCAAGGTTTATTTCTCTCTGCGTATGCAGGAAACTGCAGTGGAAACTGCAACATTTTAATTTGGTGTCATGAAAATATTTATGCGCTCGTTGAAAATTTCCCTTTGGAAAATTGTGTGGGGCGTAAAGTTTAGTGCGGCATTGCAGCTGCAACAGCAGCAGCATCATCCACTCTTTTCGAGCAGCTGCAGCAGCTGCCATTGAAAGTTGCCCAGTTGCGAGGCGCATTCCACGGGGCGTATGCTTTATGCATTATGTTATGGCATACTTTCGAGCGCACACGCAAAATAAATCGCAGCAGCAGCCAGCCAGCCAAGTGGAGGAGAAGAAGGCAGCAACCCCATCTCCCTACTTATTTTCTCTGCTGGCGCGTTGAAAAGGAAATTTTCTGCCACACGAAAATATGTCTCATGATGCTGCTGTCAGCTGCAGTTGCTGAGCGCTGGCTCCTTCAGCTGGGTTCCTGTACCAAAGTACTACGAGTATTTTTGCAGGCACTCTAACAATGGGAAATACATCTTTTTTTTTTTATACCAAGGAAAAGCGTGTAGAGAGCAGAGCATCTTGTGTAGTCAGGAGCACAAAACATGCAGCTGAACAAAGTGCAGAGAATGTAGTACAATTTTAATAAATCCCATCATTCTACCATCTGAAACTTGAGGACAAAGTTACCTGCGGATAGCAACTACTTGCGTTCCTCGAGAACTTGGCAAACAGACAAAGCCAGGAGCTCTCTTGTCGTCGTTTCCTCAATGGCAGCAACACTGATATGCAAATTGCGATGAAATACTCGTACTTGTAACGCAGCAAAAAAAAAAGAAAAAAAAATACTCGTAGCAGACAAAGCATTGGGTTGGTTGCTGTGCTAAAGGCTGGGAAGGCCAAACAAATTTGTAACTAAATTGTCACCAGAAGCATGCTATGACAGCTAAACTCGAGATGTTGGCTGCAGGACCACAAGCAGATACATGATTCTTGACATTGAGCAAATACGAGCCCCAAAGGAAAGCGTTTAAAGGGCAGGCCTCCGGCCTCAGGCTAAAGCGGGAGCATTAGGGGAAGATTTTGTTCGGCAAAAGTGTCCTAGAAGAGCCTTTGAAGGCGAGGCAGCCTTGAAATCTCCAATAACAGTTTGCTTTTTTGGTTAAACGGAGTCTTAAGCTTGAGTATTATATGGCATTAAATATTTCCACTGGGTAGTTGGGAGATTAATTTATTTAATGGAAAATTATATTTTAATTTTCGTATTACATATGAAGAAATTTTCACGAAAGGCTTTCTGGCTTAATTTAAGCAAAAGAATCTGCAATTTATAGGAAAATATCAATATATTTTATTAGTTGAAAATAAAAATAAAGCGTTGCTTCTTTATAAATTTGAAATTGGTTATAAATCTCTTGCAAATATATATACATATATATAAACTTAACAAATAATATACAAATTGTATAAAAAATATATCGGGCAAATACAATTTTAAATGTTTAATCAATTGAATCGAAATTTTTCTGCTTTTCTGATATGAATTCCCACCATAATCCCCATAAGGCTTACTTGCACATACCCTTATATCCCATTGACCATCACAATTTGATGCCTTAGGCTTGAATTTATTTCCCTTTCCATTTCTGGCTCAACGCCTCGAATTTTTGGGCCATAAAATCAATGGCAAATGCTGTGCTGTGACACGCCCATCGATAGACATCTTTTTTTTTTTTTGCTGCTTTTAAACCAGAGTCGTCTCTCGCACAATTGCTCCCCATGGACTACGGGGACAGTGGGCGCCACCTTATATGTCCCCATCTGTCATGCACAGTCCCCGCTGCTGCTGCTGCTGCTGCTGCTGCTGCTGCTGCTGCTGCGGCTGCTGCTGGCAATCCAATCCAATGGACATGAGCGAGAGTCTCTGCTGGCCACAAATTGCTGATGTCCTGGCTCTTGTTGCCGGATGACTTGCACCCAGCATTGGCACTGCTTCTCCCTTGGCAAAAGTTTGTCCTCTGCTCCCCCATTGATTGCTCTGCGGGCTTTAAGAGGGGCTCTGTGGTACTGCTGATGGGTAGGAAGGCAACTTGACATGGGGCCAACTCTTTTAAAATCCCGAACAGCATTTGGGCTGGTCAAGGCTGTGAGCCCCTGAGGCCGAGGCTTCGAGTCCTAGGCTTCCGGCCAGTCAGTCGTTTTGTGGGTTTTGTTGTGAGCCTGCTGTTCGCACCAAATTGTTTGGAATTTTTCGGGCAAGGGGTTTGTCATCAAGAAGACAACAGGGTTGATTTGTCCATGAGGAGACTGATTTCTCATAGCTGGACACTGTCTGCCCCTCAGCAAGTCCATTAATTGCTGCATTCATCACTCATAGAACTTGGCTTATGACTTGTTGGCACTCAAACAGGGACTTGGGAGATAAATCAATTGTTTAATATCCTTCCTTTTACTAGAAATTCAAAACTGCTAAAATTTAGGCTTAAAATATATGTAGTTGCCAAAGGAAATTTGTTTATTTACTAAGCTAGGACAATCTTTAATTAATTTAATACAAAACAACAAACAAATGCAAATAAACCTGCCTAAATATTTATTTATAATCGGCTTAGGAAGCATATGGCCAAAAACCAATTAAAGTCTTAGATAACCAGCAAGAATTGAAGTAAAAAGTATTTAACTTTTTGCCCTGATAGATTCTCTTATCGGCCATGTCGTAGTTGCACGTAATTGACTTGGAATATTATTCGATTTGCGCTGTAAATGACTTTCATTCACACACACACACTCTGCTCCAGAGAGTCATTAACAGGCGGGTCAGACAATGGGCCTATCGATGAGTGGATATACGTAGATGTGGATGTGGATGTGGTGGCAGTGGGAGTCACACTCCCGCAATGGGAATGGGAATGGGAATGTGGCTGCTTTTGGTGTTAACATGTTGTCGTACAATTACCAGACCGCAGAGCGATAGCTACCGCTCCCACCTCCTGGTTAGCAGCAGCTCCCGCTGCCGGATTCCTGCTTCTGCTCCTGTTCCCACTCTCTCCTTCCTGCTCCTGCTCCTTTTCCCCACTCCCTCAACCGTTGTTTGCCATCTTGTTGACTGTGTGTTTGCCACACCGTAATTGATGTCGGGACCCAGGGAACGTGAACGACCCCTGACTGCTGCACCTGCCGGCGGACCCACTGTGCGAGTTAATTGAATAATAGACGTTTATGTTTTATGTACCCCAGAAACACAGTCAGTGTGTGGCGGCTATCTATAAGTACATACATTTATTCACACAGAAAAAGCACCTCCTCTCTCTCTCTCTATACTTGTATATATCTCCTCCTGTTTTGTATTCTGGTGTGCGCTGCCCTGGCATATCTGTGTGATTTATGGCGCCCATGAGGGCATTTAGGCGAACAAATTCGGCCAAAGGAACAGCCACACAGCAACAGCAACAGCAACAGCAAGAACAACTGACATGGCATAGAAAATCTGTCGAAAATTTCCCTTTTCCACGCAATATCTCACTTCAAATCAAATGTATCGAACGCAAATCCCCTTTTCGTCTTACAGATTTTTTATTAGTGCTTTAAAGCTTTGTATTTTGATAAATGCTTAAAATATTGCCTTCACTTGGGAAAAATAAATTGGTGTATGGAAAATCGTATATATTTTCAATTTGATAAAAATCTACATATTTATGGGTTTAAATAAAGCTGAGAGCAATTAGTTTTTATAAATATTTATGGCCAAATTTATGGCCTTAGTTTGCATTGAAGAATAATTAATGGCCTAGAATAAAATAATAAATATTTTAAATAGTGAAACAAATGTTATTTTAATCTGCAGATATTCTACTTTAAATATCTTTATAATTAATTGTAAATATTTAAAGCTATTATTTTTTTATTAAAAAAATGCTCAGAAATGAGTCGTCAATTCTCTTCAAATTGTATCTTAAATACCCTTTTTTTAACCTCAAAGTCTCGAATTTTATTTCCTAAAATATGTTTCTTTTCCAGTGTCGAGAACAGCTTGGCCTCCCATTATTCCAATCAGTTAAATGATGTTTGTAATTTCACTTGACAACCCTGACGCTTGCTTTTATGTGCTCCTTCCCCGCTTCTCTTTTCCTGCGCCTAAGCATATTTTTTAATGACTTAACAATTGATGGCTTTTTGGGTCGTCGTCGTCGTCGTCGTCGCAGCAATTGCGTTTTTACGATGCCTCCTTCGAAAAGGCAAAAGACATGAGCTTACATCGAAGGATCCCGGGGATGCCAGAGCCACCTGCCACCACTCCCCGCTTTAATCCAGCCAAAAAGGAGAGAACGAGACCCATCAATAATAACGTAAACATTTTGCCAAATCGCTTTACAATTTGCCGAAAAGAGGAAAAAAGAAAAGAGCACATTTTCCGGCTGAGCCTTTCCTTTTTCTCTTTCTTTGTTGAACATGTGAACCCTGTGAGTGAGCCTGTTTTCCGAGTCTCTGAGCTATTATTGTTATCAGCATGTAATCAGCAGCAGCATCAGCAGCAGCAGCAGCAGCGAAAGCAAGCAAAGAAAACTCCCAGGAAAACTTTGCCCTCGAAATGCGAATGTGAAATTGCGAGTGTCAACTGCAAAGTCCGCCCTGTCAACGTATTTGCCGTGTCCTTGGACTTTCTCCCAGGACTTTAATCTACCAAGTTTTCGTTAGAATTTCGGGCTGCATCCTAGGCTTGGCTTGGCTTCGGTTTTCCCACTTTGTTTGTTTTCCTTTTCTTCCGCTTTTCCCCAACTCCTCAGCTATGCAAATCCGCCTCGAGTTCGGCGTGGAAAGTTTTCAATTGAGTATGCAAAATAGATGAGGTTTGATTCTCCATTGGATTGCGACTGCCAATTTATGGCCTTGCAATTGCCTCAATAACTTTGAAAATTTCAAGAAAAATTTCCTAGCTAAAAAGGGAATTTTAAATTTAGTTGCTAGAGTCGTCGCTTCGCTCTCCTATTAAATATGGAAATGCGCCAGAGAAACTGTAAGCCGCGTTAATTATTTTATGCAAAAATGTAGGCGGGGGCGAAAAGGCGAAGAAACCCAACAAGCCGGCGCTGATTGCATTTTGCAGCTGGAAAAACTGGTGCGATTTCCCTCTGCTGCTGCTGCTGTGAGCACTGAAATATCCTTTCATTATTTTAATGAAAGACTCGGTCGGAAGACGAAACAAAAGAGGAGAACGAAAGCGAACATGAACTTAATTTGTAGCTACAATGAAATGAAAGAGAAAGCCGGCACGGGGGGCAAAAGCCGAGTTAATTTTCGGTGAAAATTGAGAAGAATTAGAAAAGTTGGCTCTTTTAAAGAAAGCTTGCTTCTCTATGTCTTCCTCTCTCTCTCGTAGTTGATTTTCCTGATTTCTGACAGCTGCTTCTGGCTTCTAGTTTTCACATTTCCACCCACAGGCACTGGTGGCACACTTGGCAAATCGTCCTCTGGGGGGAGTGGGTGGTAGGTAAAGGGAAAATTCCTCCTGAAGGCAGCTTATTAGTGTGTGCGGTGTGTGTGTGACTGCGTGACTGCAGCAATTTGCAGCCAGCCAAATGGCAAAGATGATGATGATGACGATGAGCACTCTCACGTTGCGTATACGCCACCGAGTATGCAGGAATTATGAGGAAAACATCGTTCGACTGCTGCAGCTTAAAAACATTTTCCTTTGATTTTTTGTTTTTGTTTTATTTTTCTTATATTTTCCCACCAATCAATTTTCATTTTCATTGAGGTTGAGTGGCAATTTAAGAGCCGAAAATAAGTAATAATAAAAAAACAACAAAAATCATTAATGCCAAGAGGCCGCGCCTCCCCAAGGAGCTGAGCTGAGCGGAGCTGCGCCTCTTGTCTCCTTGCCTGAACTCTTGTCGAAGGAAAACTTTTTCAAAACTTCGCCTCGGAAACTTTTCAACTAATTGCATTACAAGCGGAAACGTGCACACACACACACAAACACCCTGCAAGCGCCCTTCAGCACTAATACTGGCACACACCAGAGCGGCACGTTTCCGTGTCAGTGCTGCTTAATTAACAGCGCCATCGCTGGAGCTGGAGCTGCTAAAAGGACAAAAAGAGGGCCTCTGTGTATATATATGTGTGTGTGTGCACTTGAAAAAAAAACTTATTAATGTTTCCAGGCCAAGAAAAAGCTTTAAAAAATATATTTTAATAACTTATGATGATATTAAGGTTAGAGTAAGGATTTAAAGTAGGATTTAAATCGTATTTAAATTTATTTTATTTATTTATTTTAGTTTTTATTATTTTTAATATTTTTCTGAGTGCCTTAAATTAACAGCTCCCTCTTTTCCCCTCAAAAACCCAGGCACAGGAGGTCGTGCAGTGGCTAAAGGCAGCCAGGCGAGCATAATAAACTAAGCTCTCTCTCTGCCTTCCTCCCGCTGCTGTTGCTCCTGTCCGCTGATGAAGTTGATTTAATTGCGCTTATGAGCGCCAGTCACCTCCGCCCCCTCTTTAGTAACCATCCTCCTCCTGCTCCCTATTTTCCATCCTTAGCCCCAGCTCGTATTCCTTCCGCTCGTCACCCGTCGTTTGCCTTGGCGACATCATTTTGCCATTTGGCCCATGCCACCTTGTTTTGAGCTTCGTGCTCTATGCTCCATGTGTTCCGTGCTCTAGCCAGGTGTTTCCATGCGGCCTGCTCCCTCAGCCAGTTTATGGCGTGTCCCACATAAATATTATATGTGAAATAAATATCATCCCACGGCAGCCATGGGGAATTTCATATGGAGCTGAAGTATTCAGTCTCACATGTGCACAGGGAAAAGAGGGGGGATACTTGCTTGTTTAAACTGTCACTTGAAACTAGATTACAGTTTCTGGAAAAATAAATAGTAAAGAATTTATGAGGATAAGCCTTGGCAAAAGTAAATAGCAAATAAATCAGTGAAAAATATTTATAAATATTTACTTTAACTGCTTGAAATGCTGTAAATCATTTTAACTTTATAAAGCAAGCTGTGGCTTCCGGTTTCTAATAAATTCTAATGTGTACTTAGCATAAAATAAATTTTATTCAACGTTTTATATTTGTTCGGTTGTCGTTTGACCTAATATTTATTTGCTAGCAAAACGTGGGCATAAATAATTGTGATTATTACGGTGGCATTTTATCTTTTAACTAGCAATTAAATCGTGAATTCTTAAGCAGCTATAAATGCTGAGTCTCTTTGTATGTTATATATTATTTAATTTAAGTTCTCCAGCTTTATTTTTCTCTCTCTGTGCACTTCCCATTTACTCTGTGGATTCCAGTGGCATCGATTGGCGATTAACCACAATTTTCCCATGCAGCTGCCATCATCTGGCGTCAACCGGCCTCTCCCCTTGGGGTTTACTCGTTGCGATTTAAAGAGCTGATAGACGCCCACACATCGACACCAAACCGACAAGGCCGCATGTAAATTAATAAACTTATAAATTATTAATGCACACAGAGGAGCAGGGAGACCTGTAGAGAGAAAGAGGAAAAGACGCTAAGAGAATGGAGGCTGAGGCCTAGTTGATTAGGTGGGTTGTTCTGGTGGCTTGCCGCCAATCAAATCTGACGGAAGTGCTCCTCGGGGCCAGCCTCCTTTTCGGTCTCTCACTTCCGCTTCCTTGTATTTCCTTGTGTGTTTTCCGAGGCACAATGGACGTGTGCTAAGCTTGAATGGCTTTCTAATTAGTTCGTTCGCTTTGCCGATGATCCTTGAGGCTCTTAGGGGCCTCGGCCTTTGTTTTAGGCGGTCAATCAATAACGTTGTTCGGCACTCGACCTCGACCCAGGCCAGTTTAACCCTCTAAAGGCACCATTATGGCTTGAAGAAGTTCGATTAAGCAGTCTCTCTTCTTTTATAATTGTTAGAACTCTTAGCTCTTACGTTTAATAGGTGCTAGAAGTTAAGGACTTATCATGAAATGTTTTTAATAATTAAATATTATTTATAATATGTAATAAAATTTAAAGAAAACTCATAAAAGGAACATTTTTATAGCTATAAAAACATAATGGGTTAACCTTTTAGGTACCCAGGAAAGGTGACACTTGTATACTCATCTCTTTCTCTGTCGTCTCTCTTTTTTATCCCTTCCAGCTGGGCAATCAGGAGGCCACCTGGGTGGTAGCGGACTACATTGCCAGCGCCGGCACCAACGAGCTGAGCGTGAACAAGGGCCAGCAGGTGGAGATTATCGAGCCGCCCACCGCCAGCGAGCCGGACTTCTGCTTGGTGCGCCTGAATCCACAGCACGACGATGCCGCCGTGCAGGAGGGCCTTGTGCCTGTCTCAGTGCTCAAACCGCCGCCGGGCTCACACAAGCACGGATCCGGAGCCGGAACGGGTGCAGCTGGAGCAGCAGCGGGCTCACAGAAATCCGATATGCAGGATCAGGGTAAGTTGAACCTTGATTTTTTGTGTATTTCTTAAATTTCTTTAAATTTAAAATGTATCTCTTGCTTTTCAGGCAATCGCAGCAAGGCGGATGCCCTATCTTCGTCCACTAAACGTCGCGGTTTTAGCGGGTAAGTTTTTGGAAGCCTATAGAAACTATACGGAAATTCATGTGATGAGAATTCAAAGAATGGTCCTTGCGAGTGTGGAATTCGTTATGTGAACATCAACCGACATTTCTTTGTATCTTAAACTTCGGTTTCATAATTGTATGGGATTCCCCAGAGTGTTCTAATGAACCCCTCAAGAAACCTATATAAGATTAAATATTCCATGGAGAATCATGTTTGAGATTTATTAGGGTCTCAGAGGTTTGTGTTTGAAACAATAAGTAATCAAATATAAACATACAAAACATTTATGAGATTAAAAATTCTTTAAATTATGTTTAATGTTTGTTGAGGGACTTTAGTTTGTTAATAGTTTACCGATAAAATGCTATGAAAAACAGTCAAATAGTCCGTTGTCTGAAATGTATTCTTCCCAAAAAAGATAACCCAAGATATGGTTTTTTTTGAATAGTTTTAATCTCATTTTTGCTTAGCGATAACACACCTAATACTATTTCCTTGCCTATACAATTGTTTAGGGTGACAAACAACAAATTCATAAATAGTTTTATAATATTTATCAGCTCCCTTGACGTCGACATTCGTCACTCGTGCGTATTCCTCTGCGTTACCCGATAAAAACCCAATACTGCCAGGCTATATAAGACTAAGTATAAGAGCATTTCTTTGGCAATTTATCATGCATTTAGCTTCCACTGTGATTGCTTGGTGCTTATCCATCCATTTGTCATGCGTCACCGGCAAATGGCTTATTACCGAACTGTCTGTCAAAGGGGTTAACCGGAGGAGTGCTAATGCAAAGCCACGCGAGGGAATCGTGCCAGTTTCACATGGGAATATAATATATATCTTCAATTCGTTGTGAATTCTTGGCTGCTTTTTAGATTAAATTGGAGCAAATCTCAGTGAGTCACTGGGAGGGAATATATATCCAAAGGGGAGCTACAATGAATATGAATGCTTATTTAACGGAGAGTGATCTTAATAGCATTATTATAATATCAAAGAGAAATATAATTATTAGTCCCATTAATTCTTTCTGCATTACCTAATAAAACTTGTTGCTCTAAAGGTATACCAATATTTTTCCGCTGGTCTATTAATCGCGTGTCGTACAGCTCAGGCACAAGTCATAAAGATATAAACCCATTTACACTGAAGAGTGCGAAGCAGCAACAACAATATAAACAGCAGTTGTGAGAACTTCAGCTGTGAGCGAATAAAAAAAAAGCTCGAAAACAGCAAGAATCATAAGAAGGCGCTCAGCCGCTCCCGAGTTTACTCATTGTTATTATTTCGATTTTGTTCGCTCTTCTACGGGCAAGTTGCCTGTGCACAGAGAGAAAAATGCTATAAGATTAATTAATAAAAAATATAATGAAGAACTTTTAAACATAACAATTTTAGCTTCCCCTCAAATAGGTTCATTTTTTTGTAATCGAAATATTAAGGAACATTTTGGGAATATTTAAGAAACACTTAATTACAACTTAAAAGGTAAAATTAAATATTCTGCCAGTGTAATCCCTTTTCTTATCTGCATTTATTCCTGAGCATTTCCCAAAATGCATTTGCTTGCATTGATTTTTCTCCAGAAATCTAAAAATATACCAGGAGCACTTGCTTCCATGCTCGCAGCTTGATTTTCCGTTCAGTTAATATTTAGACACGGTCTTGTAAACGTCTTGGTTGCTTCGGTTTTTTTTTTGTTTTAATTTATTGTGACTGAACTTGAATGATTCAGATGAATGTGCAAAATAAAATGGAAGATTCAAATTCCATTTCTGAAAGTGTTTCGGAACATATGTTACTTAAATACAATCTAAAAGGCATTGGAAGATCCCTATCCTCGGTAATATCCAAGAAAAGCAGCCCCGTGATAGTGCAGCGTCCTCAATCTCTGCGTGAGAATCGATTAGGATTCATCTGCTATTGTTGTGATGATTTTCTTAAGCAGGAGTAAGTTTTACAAGAATAAAATAATTATATACCTTCTATAATACCATTTCTAAGGCTCTTTATGTTTAGTAAAATGTTGAAATTTCACACAAAGAATTGATTAAAAATTCTAAGAAATGAATTGATCGAGTTCTATGGAATTTAAACTTCTATATACCATTTTTTATGCCACTTCAAGCTTAGGTTCTCAATCCCTAGAGATCTCTATGATTCCCCTGGGCCATTCCGATAACTTAACTTCAAGTTAATGATTTATTTCATTTTTCGCAGTGCAACCTCTTCACTCTCCACTCTCTTCTCTCCATTTTTTCTTATTCCCCAGCCGAGTTTGAGTGGTGCCGCTTACTTTATTATGGGGGTGTGCGAGGAGGGTGTTGGCGTGTGTTTGTGCCGCTGATTCTCCAGAAAACAACGAAAGCCCAACGGGGAGAACCTTTTCCGCAGCTAGCAGTTGGCTTTTCGCTCAGTTTACGATTAGACGCAGCACTGAAAGCGTCTCGGTTGCCTCGAATTTTTCGGTTTTTGGACTCTTTTGGGTATCTCTCTTTGGCTTTTAGCGGCTAGACAATTAACGTGTCGCCGTTACCGTGTTTGAAGTGCTCACCTTTGCGGGCCGCTTATCAACCGCCTGCCATGTGCAACAACAACAATAGTGAATCCGCCGGCAGCCGACCCGATAAGCTGGCCGAAAACGGTTTCCATTTCGAAATAGCCGCCGTGCCAGTTGCTGCCAGTTTCTGCGGCGGTGACAAGTGCGATAACAACAATGTGACTTATGATTCAAATTCTAATTCCAATTCCAATTCAAATTCAAATTCAAATGCTAACTCGCAATTCCAAGCCTTGCAATTGAAACGCAGTTCAGCGCCCACCCACTCGCGTTCCAAGTCCATGCCCAGACTCTTCAAGTCCATGTCCCTGAGCGTCCAGGGCAGTGGCAACAAGAACGGATCAGCGGTCCTGCAACACCAGCAGTCTCTAGGAGGCCAGCAGTCAGGATTCCGATGCGTTTGCTGTGAGCATGTAGCCGGAAAGCAACAGAAAAACAGGGAGCGACGTTATTCCCTATTATGGTTAGAATTGAATATTATTATTATATGAAACTGAACCTTGAAATTGGGAACGAGGGTAATTTGGTACGTTAGATTTAGGTTTACAAAGCGGATTACTATATGGAAAAGTATTTTGAAATAAGGTTTTTGTTAGAAAACTTGACTAACCTATGAGTGGCACATGATTTCTAATGCTTTGAAAATTAATCATTGAAAATTAAATCTTATCGCACTAAGCTTTGCACTTAAAAGTTCCTAAATAGGATTTTTAATGGCTATGCTAAGGCTCTGTGTTAAATGTTTTCTTTAATGTGAGAGACGGTTGCTATTTTACCAATATTTTTCCTACGAAATCTTCTTTAAAGTTAAGCTTTAAAACTCCTAATCAATGCCTTGTAGGTATTTTATCATTATTTTCCTTAAGAAATCCGCTTTAAAAGAGTTCAGTAAGAAAATGTACATATAAATATTTACAATACCTGCTTTAACCAAATATTAATATTTTCTTGGGAGTAAAAATTGTACAGCCAGCTTTAACTTAATATTTAACTTGTATTTAGCTCTTATTTTATTATGTTTTTTATTATTTTACATATGTAAAATATAACAACTTTCCAGAAACCAGAAATTCCAACAAACTGTCACCCAGACTGTGTAATTATTCACACTAACTTCCCTTTCTTAAATGTTATTAGCTCATCAGCACCAGAATATTTTTGCAAGTCAGCATAGCCCCTAAGGAACACAGTTCAAAATTTAACTTTAAATATATATAAACAAATTTGGGTTTTATAAACAATAACAACAATAGTTATTATGCAACTGCTTATTTCTGTAAGTAATAATAATAATAATAATCTCAGCTTTAGTCGCAACTCGCATCCAATTTCAAATCCATAAGTTTCCTCGGACTTAGCCTCACGTTCAATTAGACGCCCTCGTCTCAATTGCAATAACAAGCTCTTGGGGTATCATGTGGCTCATGTTTTTCGTGCGGCTCATCAGCTTCTCAATTGCCCAACTTAAATCAGCTTTAATTCAGTTTTTTGTTTTTGTTTCTCTGATATACCTGAAGCAGAAGGTATCACAGCTGTTAAAGAATCATTCTGATGGAATTTCAAGCCAGAACTTTATTTATTTTAATTTCCAACCGTTATATGTAGAGATGTTGTATAAAATTAATCATTTTTACATTTCTACTTCTATATTTCCTTCAAGCCTAGGCAGATTTTCTCATATTTATATTTACATATTAGGCTTATTCATAATCTTCAAAACAATATTTTTGTTTGATTTTTTGCATTTATTATCTGCTTGTTAGAGTATTCCAAAGGCTGGGGCTGGTTCCTCGCCTTGACTCTGTGTTTTCGTTTCCTCAAATTGTGTTTGTTTTGTCATGAGTAAGCTGCCTCGGCTGGAGATCTGGCCGAATGCAGAATTGAGTTTGATTTATCGACACCACCAACGTGTAGTAGTCTCCGGTAGTTCCTTCTCTCCGTATAGTTATCACTCATTATGCAGCTGCAATAGCCTCTCTCCGGCACGTTTGTTTTTCGTTAGATAGACACGTTGTTTGTTGTTTGTCCAGCAGCAGCCAGCAGCAATTGAGCTTCATTTAGTTTTTTGGGCGAGATAAATGTGAGGAGGTTTATCGTTGGATTTTCCCCATACACAGTGTTATCTTCTCAGACTCGCGACGCTGGTGGAATATTTATTTTGTTGGTGATTTTTTTAGTGGGGTTTCCGCTTGCCTTTATATTTATTTTTATTTTTTGAGAACAAGAAATGTAACCAAAATCAAAAGAACCCTCTGTGTTTGGATGCCCCCTAATGCTAATAGTCGAGGTAAATAGGGAATTACCCCAATACAAAATATATAGCTTGGCAACCGGTTTCGTTTTTCCCAACCGGCGTTTACTATATAATCACGCAATTAAGTATCTAATACACCTTCAATCGAAACCTGTTGTGCAAAGCTCATTGCAAACGATTAAAGTTTACTTCTGCTTGATTTAGGTTGAATTTTACTTACAGCGAGACTCTTTTATGATTTCCTCTTTGTCCTTTCTTAGTCAGCATTTCGTCATTAGTTGTGAATATCGAAGATAAGGCCAGGCCGAGAAAGAAGTTGAACGATAACAGGCGGCCAAGCGTATTAATCATACGCATTGTGGGACCGCAAAGCATATAGAAATGTGGATAAGAGAGGGGAGAGTGACAGAGCGGCTCTCTGATTGATTTCTGATTTGTTTTGATATTGCGAAATTTCTATAAATTACATTTTCAAGCGAAATATTTAGCTCTTTTCTCTTTATTTGCATTATTTTTTAACAATCTTATCGCACTTGGCTTTAACCTTAGGGAAAATACCCGCCAGGTTCTCCTGGGAACTATTTTGTACTCGTTTTCCTCTTCATTTCCATTCGTTTCTTCTTGTTCCCCAGTGAAAATTGCACAACAACACTTTCAATATTTGCACACTAATTGGGCACTTTGTTTGCTGCTGGCTCACTCGAGTGAGCATTAAGTGATGGTAGTTCCTCTTCGTCCTGCTCCTTAGTCTTCACCCTGCCGAACATGAATATAGATTATTGTTCGAGTCACCCGCCACTTCCACTTCCACTTCCACTACCACTTCCCGTTCCACTTCCATCACTTTCCTGGCTGTCACTTTGGTCAGGACTCTTTGTCTCAAGCACTGTGTCAATATGCGCGTGTGTTTGTCCCGGACATATGCAAAGGGATCGGGGACAGAGAAGGGCAGGGTAGGACAGCAGCGGACTTAGGCACCGGATTAGGTAAGGGGAAGTGTGGTGTGCCTGCTTAGCAGCGTGTGCTGTGACGAGTCCAATGAACTAAGAGGACTAGGGTCTTGCATGGGTATTGGTATTGACCCAGTGAAAGCTACAAAGGCACTGGGGAAATATTCATAATACTTATATTAATTGAAGAGATATTTTATGTATATATTAAAGGACATATATATCGATTTCAATCGATTTTCGTATAACATAAATTGTTTGTGAATTAAATTATTGTATAAATTACATTTTTGTTTATTGCAAATCGTTTTTTGGTCTATTAAAACCTTTTTTCATCTTAAAATATAATTTAATTGTTTTTTAAAAATATTTTTTAAGCATTCTTTATCAAAATCATTAAGCTAAAAGCTTTACTTAGCTTTAAAAATTAAAAAAGATCTCTCCCTAAGTCAACTTGGATTACAAATAATTTTTTATGATATTAAATATTTCCTACAATAACAAATTTAGTTACTGACCCCCAGAAATACCCCCAAATAATATTTATCACAGTGCACCCTTAGTAGTACTCGCAAAACAGGATACGGAAACTGCAAAAATTACCGGCTAGCTTTTGTTGCATACTTTGCGGCGACCCCATTAATGCGAACACCCACACAAACAACAAAAGACCACGCGAAAAGAGACACTTTGGCTATTTGCCCAAAACATTACATCAGCCAAATGAATTTTGAACGTGAAACAAGCTCATAATAAATTAAATACAATTCCTGGAACTGAACCGGTCTCGTTTAATTTGGCTGACCAGTCCTAGTCCTCGCTTCCACCTTGCAGTATCCTCGAAAAGCGCGTCCCTGCCCATGGCCGTTGTCTGTGTCAATGTTTATTTTTACTTTGAATTATGTTACATGCCATTGGGTCCTCCTTTCCACTCACAGCCACTCGGCAGCTGACTTTTCTCCGCTCTTTTTGTGTTTTGTTTAATTGAAATCGATTTTCGAAGCGTTTTAAGCGAGTCTAGTTTGCCGATTAATTAAGCTTAATTAATATTTTATGGATGGCATATTTAAACAAAGCTGACTGTGGTTTTTGCGGTTTTTTTTGCATTGCATTTTCACTGACCACAAAATGTTCACTTATTCCCCGATTTTCCCTACAACCCAACCTCCCACCGCTGAAACCCAAGCCAGCTGCTTCAGTCCGGGGCTGATTAATGACATCACAAAAAGTCGAAACTTGACCCATAAACTTTGCTCTGGCTGGAAATTAATCAAAGGAGCGTTGAAAGGAATAAATATAAGTATACTTTTCTTTATTTTTACGGCGAATGCGGTAAAAAACTTGAGGCATAAAAAGGGAAATGAAAACGAAATAAGCGGAAATTTGGCTTTAAAATTGTGGAATCATAAAACGATTGAAAAAAAAGAGGCAAAATCAAGAAAGGGGGAAAGTGGGGAAAATGGTTTTGAGAGACGAATCAATTTCGACACACTGTGCGAACGGCGACATCCGAACAGCAGGCGGTTGCTTGGTCGCTTGGTTGGCCAAGTTAGCAGCCGATGCTGGCGACAGTCTGATGTTGGCCACGCAGCTGGACAGCCATCGAGCACTTCGCTTTATTTCACTTTTATTTATCATGCCGCTGGCGTGACGAGATGGAGGAATTCGTACACACCAGAACCACAATTCGCAAGTTCCTGTACCTACCTGCAGCTTCTCGAGAAAGTATCTCACTGCCAACGGTCATTTAACTGTCGAATCTTTTTTCTTTTTCTTTTCTAGGCGCAACTGGCTGCCGCTGATCAATCGCAAGCAACAGCAGCCCAACAACAGCAAGGCGCCGCTGGTGAAGAAGCCCTCGGAGAAGAACATCAGAGTGAGTAGCGTCGAGTGTGTGGTGTGTGTGTGTGTGTGTGTGTGTGGTGCCACTCGCGTTTAACGAGCGTGAGCGTTTATTTATAACATTTGACGTTTTCCCCCCTCTCATTTACCCTTAGGCACCGCAGAAGCATGCCGAGGAGCTGGCCGAGCAGCATCAGCCAGGTGGCAGCCCCGCCACCGTGGTGCCATCCTCACAATTCCCCTCGAGCACAGCCACAGCCGGGGACTATGAGCCGGATGAGGAGCCTGGATTGGAGCTGCCGCCGCCCATGAAACCCATACAGGAGCCGCACCTGATTGCCAACGGACCGCCCGCATTTACCAAGGATGCCAAGGAGAGCTCGGCCAATTTGGTGAGTTTCTAAGTCCGTCATGGATCTGTTAAGATTTCCCAAAGGAGTCAAAGGAGGGTGGCTCATGGAGAGCAGAAAATATATTTAAAGTATTTATTTTCCTTGGAATACTGAGATGTTTTGAGGAAGAGTTTATTTGGAGCTACGAAAGAGGGAGAATAATTATTAGATAGGAATAAATATGGCCTTAAGTCCTGGAAAATCTAAAATTTAAAGACTTGGCGTGTGATTCCATTGAATTTAAAGAATATTCTGAAATTTTATGTAAAAAAAATACGGTCTACCCTACCGTAAATGATATTCCCAATGGCACCTCGCCGGAATCCCCCGCCACCCACTCGGCATGGCCCAAGTTTGTTTGCTTAGCACGCAGCTAGCTCCTCTAATATGTGTTTCCCACACAAATCAAAGCGGTTTATTGTGACTTTGGCCCGGCCGACTCTTCTTCATCGACGTCATCGGCAATCCAAGCACGGGCTCTGCTCAATTAGAGAGCGTAGCATCACACACATACATTCTCCCTCTTATGGTTGTGTGGGATCTTCCTATGGTTCTTCTCCTTCTCCGGTTTTTGTTCTCCGGGGCCAGCCACCTTTGCCATAAATGCGCCACTTTATTTTGTTTACCCACGGAGCAGGAGAGGTTCCGAGGCGAGTGAATAGACAGCACAGAACAGCACAGACCGCACCGCAGAGAGATACAGATACAGATACTGAGATACTCGCACTCGCAGATACGACGCATAAATTTCGACAGTCAAATTAGCCGTAGACTTTGTCGGATGATTGTGACGTGAATGTGTGTATGTGCGTGGGTAGGAGGCGGGACTTCCACTCGATTGGTACTTTTGAGAGCAAATTACAGGGAAAGGATACACGGGCAATGAGTCTGGCTGCCGCTGATTCATGTGCTCGAGAATCGAGAATGTTTTGGCCTTAAATTATGCAGAATTCGGTGCAGTGAGTGTGGCTTTGGCTCTCGAAAGGCAATAAATTAAGCAAAGAAAATCGAGTTTGAATTTGGCCCATTAAAGTTGATAGATAGTCGTACGCATTGGGATTAAGTCATAGAGCTAAAAACAAATTAGCTAAGTGAGATAAATCCGTAAATACAGATGGAAAGAATTGGAAAGGAATTTGAATTTAAATTCTATATGTTTTTCTTAAATCTGTGGATTACTACGATAGTTTTGATAATAAAAACTAGCAAATTTGTATTTTCCTTAACATTAAATTTAAGGAAATAACCTTTTAAATAACGTCCTTGTTTGTCGGTTCATTGAAGGGATATGTTGTTGCTTTACTCTCAATGCAAAGTACTTGGCACAAATGGTAATATTTATACTAAAAGTGGGGGAAGGAATAATTGCCTCGAACAAAGCCACTTTTAGTTTCATTCTCTTTTCTATCTTTGTCTCTATTCTTCTAATTTAAATAAAGTGCTCTGGCGGTAAATATGACAAAACAGTCCTTTCTCTTTTAATTAGTTCCTTCTTCCTCTTTTGATTATTATTATATTCATGCCATAATCAGGCTGCAGAGCATTATTTAACATTCTAAAATATAAACCATAAAAGCAATCTCACTTTAAAATGTTGATAAATAAAATAAATAACGTTGTATTCCCAGTTTTAATACCCTAATATTTTTATTTCATAAAAAACTGTATAGAAAAATACTTTAAAGTGTGAAAAACCTTATTTCTCATTCCCAAAATGCTGCAAATATATGAAGTGCAAGTGCTTTTCTTTTATGGATCACCCTCTTCTTTAGTGGTTTTAAAGTTTGCCTGGCTCCTAGCTCCCCCTTCAATTTGATTAATGATTCGTTTCGGTTCGACGCTGTTTGGAGAGCTCCCTAATTCAGTTGTCTCGCATCCATATTCCGAGCGATGTGCGTTGTGGTGTCCGTCGCCAGAGCGTCGCCATCGCTATGGCCACTTTGTCCGTCAATAAATTGAATGTCGTCTGGTCTGGTCTGCTCCGTACCGAGTTCTCTATATTCTCTATTCCAACGACGACGCTGATGATGATGCTGGCGATGATGGCTTATTAGCCGAATTCGCTAGCCATGTAAATTTCGGCTGCCTTGTGTGCAAGTTGTTTTGCCTTGATGCGTCAACATTTAATTGTATTCTTTCCTGTTTACAAATTCTATACTCTATTTTTTTGTTTTTTTTTTGCCTGTTTGCCTGCCGGGGTGCGAAGTTCTTAACCCAGTTAGGTTACTGTTACCGTTCTGCTATATCTCTGTCTTTTTTGTTTTTGTCGCCTTAACTTTTTGGCACAGTTGGCATCGGGGTCTCGGCCTTATTCCTTGAGCCACCTTTGTTTAGCCCGCCTATTTGCATTGTCATTAATTTTTAATAGTTCTCCTTGTCGAATTTCGCGCCCTTTGTGAGTGGTCTATATACTATATAGATGTATTCTTTATATATTTTACTATGCGTATGTTTGTGTGACATCAGTCGCTGCAAGTCCCCACCACCCCTCTGTTTCCGAACAGGCTAATTAAATGTCACACCACTTAGATGTGTGTACGTCATTGCGTGGGTACGTGGCTGGACTGTTTTCCTTTTAGAAGTTTTTTTCTCTCGCTTTTTATTGTTCTTTCCTTGAGTTGTTGTTTTTATTACCGTTCCTTTCAGTCGCTGTTTTTATTTTACTTTTTTTTTGTAGCAGTCCCTCTGATGAAATTCTAATGTAAAACTCATTGTCCGCTGATATCAGACTTCGTTGCAAAAAAAAAAAGTTCAATACGAGGAATCTCCAGCAATTAGCCTGCACTTTAAAGTAGGTCAGTTGTTAGGAAGCCTTAGGTGACTCTTTTTGTTCTCTGAATAATATTTGTTCTATATGTATTTATCAATATTTGCTACATTTTTGTAAGATCTTTTTCAACATTTGCTTATGGTTAAGAAAAAAAGAAAGAAATCGAAGTTAAAACAAGAAAGCAAGATAGTTTCTGAAAGGCAAATATATGCCCTTAGAGCTTGGAAGCTTTAAATTATTTAAAACTAAAATTTAACCATAACTGAGTCACAAAAAACTTTCATTTTAATAAAACTGCTTATTGATAATAATTTTTACATTCATAAAAACATAAATTTTTTGGATATGACAGTTTTTAAAATGTTAAATAATTTTCCATTATTTTTTTGTGAATTTTTCTTTCCAATTCTTTATTTTTCATTTATTAAGATTTTAATGGTTAATATATAAAAAACAAGCTTGTTCTTTTACTATTTTTTCTCCGGTCCCAAATTTATGACTAAAATCTTTGGAAACTTAAATTTTCTTTCCCGAAAAGTTCCCACTTAAATTTATGAATCAAATATTATTGCAAAATAATATATCCGGAGGTATTTCCTTGTCGATCAGCACTAGCTTTCTCGAGAACATTTTCGCTACCGCAAAATGCGAATTAATTTATGTATTTAAGAATTTATAGCAAAAACAACAACAACATCAACAGTGCAAAGCAAAGCTACACACGGGGAATACAAAGAGAGGAGCTCCCTCAGCCTGAGACCTCTCTCTAGGTCTTCGCCTATATCATCACCATATCTCTCTGTTTAGCTTTCGCTCATTCGATACTATATGCGTGCCATACAATTATTTCAACGCTTTTCCTCAAGTGACTGCGACGAAATTGTTGGCGAAGCGTTGATTGAGAGTTTCTTTTCGATGTCGCAAGGGGTGGGGACAGAGGGAGGAATCACTCTCCCACCCGCCCGTTTGTGTGGGTGGGATTTGTTGTTTTTGGTGGGGTTGTGTAGCAGTGGGTGGGGCAAGAAGGGTGCCTCTGCCTGGCTGCCTGGCTGCCTGCCTACATATGTAAAACATGCTGGGCAACAGGCGAAACTATTAGGCTCGTCAGCCAGTCAGTCGCTTTGCTCAACGCTCGGCGCTCAGTCGCGTTTCGCTTTTCGCCTCTCGAGATTCTCGGTTTCTCGGGCTCCTTTGGTTCGCATTGCCAAAATGCGTCGCCGTCGCAAAGTCCTTATAAAGGCAGCATTTAATTCGTTTTTGAAAGACAGTTTCCTATAAAAGGAGCAAGGGAAAAAACAAAATAAAAACGCAAAAAACCATCCACTGTGCGCTGGGAATTTTAAGCAACACGTGCCATGAGCTGCTTTTTCCGTTTATTTGTAAGTCCGCATTGCTCGGTGTTGTAATATAGCGTGTGCAACAATCCAAGCCCTTTTGTTATTATCAACCTTTTCGATTCTCATTCCCGATGACAAATTCCAAATTTCGCCAAGCCCAAACAGCTGACCGTACTTAATCTTATCGCGCAAAAGGAAAAAATATATATATATATTTGTATATAAATTGCGCTCTCAAAAAAATAGTGAAGCTAAGAAGGTGGAAATTAACCTGCTGCGAATTTTCTAGAATAAAATTTATAATTTTGAAGAATTTTTGATAAGTTTTGTGTGTGTTTAGTGATTTTAAACATGTTTTAAGAAACAGTTTGATTAAAACTAAAAAAAATATTTGTTTTAATAAAAATAATATAATAATTAGGGACTTTGTTGATTATTTTTAATGTAATTTGCAAATATTTGTGATGCATTTATCTTGGAAACAAGCTTTTCCTGGCTATAAATTATCTTACATTGAACATTGACTTTCCTGACTAAAAAACTCTTTAAAAACCCAAATATTTCCTTCTTTTAATGAAATCAAAATTAAGCATCTTTCTTAAAGTACCTTCAATACCTTCTCCAAGTGTATCTTCCTATAAAGTAATGGAAAGTTTTGCCAAAGAAACACTCAGTTCGAATCGCGGCTAGTTATACAATGTTATCTACTGGCGTGGGGGCAAACTTTTCACCATTAACTAAAGCAAATTTATGTTATAAATTTAGTAAAACCAACAAGAAACTCACGTATGCGTGCGAATGTGGGTTTTGTGGCTGTGTTTGTGTTTGGTTAAGTTTGTTATTTATGCAACGGCAACGAAAATAGCGAAAATAACTGAAATTAATTGCGGCGTCGACCCTGCGAGTGGGAAACGAAAATAAGCGAGTGATTCAATATTCGCGTTGAACATGCAACCAACCAGCCGTCAGTCCGTCAGTCTGTCTAGAATATATTTATTTTGAAAATTGCCACAAAATGATAAAAGCAATTCACACACTCAACTCGTATTTGTATTCTCAAACTGATTGAATTCATCGTTTATTCAATTTTCTGGCCATTTTCATTAGTTGGGAATATAGATTGTTAGGCTTACACGTGAGAGATATTGAATCAAGTGCCTGTGCGCAATGGCTATCCATTTTCCAGGGGGTAGAGAGAGTGTGAACTTTTTCAATTAGCCGCCTGTACGAGGGGATAATGCAATAATCGGTGCTGCCCCCACTTTGCCAGAGGATGCAACTTTCTCATTATGTATTTGACCCGACCATCATTGAGTTTCCTTTCCCCCTCTCTTTGTGTCCTTGCAGGCCAGCACCGGCAAAATGGACGGCAATCCACTATCGGAAATTGAGGAAATTGTCAAGACGACAACGGTGAGTGCACTTGGTCCTCCTGACCAGTGAGAGAGAGCAAGCTTAACCCTATCATCCTTTCTCATTCTGTTCATCTCAGGAACAACACGAGTCCAACAGTCGCGTGGATGGCAGCGGTGGAGCGGAGAATGCCAGCACCAATGGCCACGGTCGCTCTCACGACAACAACCATGAAGAGGTAAGTTTTCAAGCTCAACTTTGGCTCTCAAGTCCTAACGATGGCCCATTATTTACAATACAGAGTCACAGTGCTGTCCCAGACAAAGCTGCAGCTCTAAAGAAGCGACAGTGCGTCTTCTCGGAGCTGGTGTCCACAGAGGAGTCGTATGTACAGGATCTGCATGAGATTGTCAATGGGTAGGTCCACATTGATTAGGTTTCCTTTTTATTAAATTAAAGCTTAATTTGGGATTTTACCCTTTTCCAGTTACATGTCAGAGATCAACAACCCTAACAGTGATATTCCCATGCCCGAGGATTTAAAGGGCGGCAAAATGAAGTTGGTCTTCAACAACATCAAAGACATTTACGAGTGGCACAGGGAGTAAGTGTTTTTATTTATTACAAATAGAAAGTTTACTTAATCTACTTTCATGAATTTACAGCTTCTTCCTGAGGGCCCTGCGCAACTGCCAAAAGTCACCAGCGGATCTGGGACCGCTCATCAAGCGCTCAGCCACCAAATTCGCCCTGTATTACACCTATTGCAGTAATAAGCCACTCTCCGAATATATAGTCAGTGCCCATTATCAGTATTTCGATTGCATACGCCAGAAACTGGGACATCGCCTGGATGTAAGTTTTAATTTGAATAATTTATTAGAAAAACATTCTCATTTAATACTTTTAAATCAGCTGAGCAACCTAATCATCAAGCCGGTGCAGCGTATCACCAAATACGAGTTGCTCATCAAGGAGATCATCAAGGCTACCGAGGGAGCCGGTCTTTATAAGGAGGTGCCCATGCTGCAGGAAGCCTACCAGCAAATGAAGGTGGTGGTGAAGACGGTCAACGATATGATGGTGGTGCTGCGCAGTCTTCAAGACTTTGACGGAGAGATCACCGCCCAAGGCAGCCTGCTGATGCAGGGACCCATGAACTGTGTGGTGGATGCGGGACAAAAGCAGCGCGAGCTGCAAGTGTTCCTCTTCCAGCAGATTATTATCTTTGCGGACATTGAGAAGGCAAAGAATCAGTACTCCAGCCCCACATTTAAATATAGATCGCACATACAGGTGAGTAAATTTATAATCTCTATCTAGAACTATATTTTTAATCGTAATATTTCTCTTTCCACAGCTCAATCACATGCAAATGAAGGAATTGGGCGATTGCCGCTTTCAGATCAAGTCAACGGACCCCAACAAGATACCGGAGGTCACCATGATCTGTCAGGCAGCGACGCAAGAGAGCTACGCGGGCTGGCGGGACATGCTGAATAAGATCTTGCAGCAGCAGAACGACCTCATCTTTATGCTCTCCAATCCCCTGTCTACCAAAAACAAGTGAACGTCGTCGCGTTTTAGGGAAGAATTCCAAATTCCAAATGCAAAAGCAAAAACAGAAAAGCAAATCAAGCAAGAACAACAAACAAACGAAAGTATGAGAAAATATATGATATTGTAATGTGTTTTTGGGGCAAAACTGGTGAGCATTTGCCTCGCACTCGTTTTCCGTCTGTGCGTCTGTTTACTCTTCGTTTTGCGCCTCACAACACAAACACTACACACCCACAAAACACATACACATACAAACAAAAAAAAAACACACACACATACTCAATCCTAATTTGTATGTTACTTGTAATTGTAATTTATTTATTTTGACATAATCCTGCGTTGAGCCTACATTTAAGTACCTAGTTTGGGCCGTTTCCGTTCTGTATTAGTTTTGTTTTCGTTTTCTGTTCGTTTTTCGTTTTCCTTTCCGTTTCCGTTTCCGGTTTTGTGTGTATATGAAACGCCAAGTATTATATGCTCAAGAATACCAATTACATTATGTGCATTTTTAACTTAATTTAGAGACTCGCCTTGCTGTTACTTTTACTTTTACTTTCATTCATTATTTTATTAATTCAAGGACAAACGGCAGCCGCAAACTTACTCAGAATCAAACAAGCAATTCACATTTTTCGTTTCGTAAACGCAGAGTAAGGGTATATAACTATTCTAGCCTTAGTTCGGTAACTAGTTTTAGTTTAACTGCTAAATGTTAATCATAATTTAAGCCGAGATTCGTGCAACTTCGTGAAATAATTTAAGCGTAACTTTAGTTTATGAATGCAATGCAAATCAACGTCTTTGTACTTTATGTTTATAAAAATAAACTATGTAAGCTTTAAACGTAATCAAAAACCAGAAACACGATAAGTCTATCCTCTTAATTTTAATTAAAGCCCAAAAAAATAAAAAAACAAGCGCTTGCTCAGTTGTAATTTCATTTTGTTTTTATATAATTTTTTAAAATATTTTCTCAGTTCTCAGAAATAGCTTGTAAGAAATGGAACCCTAATACCTTAAAACAAAAAAGAAATAACACTTAAGCCAAGCTGATTTCTCGAAGCATATTTCTTCCCTTGGTGTCGTCTGTGCGTTATTGTTAGTTGGTAAGCAGGACAAAGGAGGCAGTAAGGATAATGTACAGTGTAGCATACGATGATAAGTCAGTCAGTCAGTCAGATATTAATGCGTGTTTCCCTTAAGCAAAGTAACATAACTGACAACCGCCAGCGGACCAGGATTTGATGATTAAAACATAATTAATATGTAAAAAGCACGAGACGGAAGTTACTAAGCTAACTAAGGTTGTTCACTCAAACACACACAGAATATACTCTTGAATCGATCTTGTCTCAGTCTCAGTCTCAGTCTCTCTCTTTGAAAGCAGCACCCACTCTTAATACACTCACAGTCTGGAACATGAATGCAATTTGAATATATATCAAGGCGAAGATGAATAACAATAATGATTTAGCATAGCTAAATGTGTAGGAAGCGAGCATGAAATGTATTTTTTTACAACAAATTTGTGAAACGAACCTCCGGCAAACAAGCATAATTCGTAATTAAATGTTAAAAGGATCGGAACGGATCGGATCGGATCGGATCAGATCGGATCGGAGGACAAGCAAGCGCACAGTGAGAAGAGAACTAAACCACAAGCAACATTTTCTACATTTTTGCACTAAAATAGAGCTACTCGAACTCACCAAACAACATGTAACATACTGAATCTGAATCTGAATTCTTTTCGATTACATTTACATATATATACGGCACTTACCGATTAATTAATTGTTGTACTTGAATCCCCGTCGAAATTCTAGATAATTGTGGTGTAATTGAAATGTGTGTTTTAGTTTATCTTAATGAATCTAATCTAACTAAATATAAATATAAATATATACTTACATATACCACATAATGTGACATGAAGTAAACAACCAACAAACAAACAAACAAACGTGTTAATCTGTGTTTTAGCCAAGTAAGCGAACAGCTAATAGCCATTAGCCATTAGCCGCAGGCCAACTTTTCCCTCTTCTTTGTAGTTGGAAATATTGGCCGCTTTGAGATCAACATTCGGCCGGGCACGGGCTTCAAGCAAAAATATGAATATATCCAGAAATCAATATGCAAATTGTATGTAACCAAAACAAAGCATGTAATCTGAATTTAACAATTTTCAAAGTGAATAAATAATAAAGCGAAAAGTAGCTGAATAAACTTAACATACTCAAAGGAAATACAAGAGTTTTGAATCGGTCAGCTTTTTGTGTGGCCATTGGGAGGTGTTATGCAGCCCTAGTGCTTATGCTTTGCATGTAAAATTTACCTACAAGTAAGTATTGTGGGTGAATAGCGCTATAACAAGTAGAGAGTAAAGGTAAATTTATGTAAGGTTTGGTACTCATTCTTTAAAATAAAATTTATTTTTCATATTTCAAATTCTGTGAAAAATATATTCTTGGGTTAATCATAAATAGTTGCGCAGATCTGTGTTTTTTTTATTTTCAAATATAAAATATATCACAAACGGAAGACTAACACAAAAACTCTGTTTTAAGTTGTTAATAAAAAGCATTTTCTGTTTTATTTCGATTTTAATTTTAATTAATTTAAGACTATCTGTAAAAATGCTATTCAGTTTTGAGCAAGCTGCCGTTATCCAATTGATCTACCTTCTACATCTTCTACTAGTTTCCATCTTCTACTAGTTCCCCCGCTGTGCCTGTCCCTCGTCGGTGATCTCGGTTCCCGCAGCCGTGGCCGCTGCCTGATGCAGCTGCTTCAGCTCATTGTAGACTCGCAGGGCAAGCTGCATATTGGGCGCCTGCTGGCGTCCTGGAACCTGATGCTCCGGTGGTGGTTGGACGCACATCCGGACTAGCTTTTGCAGCACTTTGGAGAGGCGGACACCACTCAGCAGACCCGGCTGGAAGGTGCCGCCGCCTAGAAGGACATGCTCACAGAATATCTGGAAGTTGTTGTTCTGCTGGATGTGCGTGCAGGAGTGCTTGGCCTCGTCGCACATGCCGCGGCAGGAGTGGAAGTGACAGTCCTGGCTCGTGCGGCACTTTACGCCCCGCGACAGCCTCTTGTCCAGCTGGCTTTCCACGTAGACATGCTCGGCGCTCTGGTACTTGAGCCGGCGCTCTGGAGTGGTGCCAAAACGATTCACCTGCATTTTGCACATTTTCAGGGGTTCTGGCTTCATTTCATCCAGGCGGAAAATGTACTCCATGATGTTGAGGGCGTGCTTCAGGCGCTGCAAGCGATTGGAGGCCCTGAAGGGGGTTTAGAATAAATTATTAAATATAATAAAGTTTTAGTTGGAGAGAAAACTTGGCCACTTACAAATACTGCATAATACTGGGATTGGACTGGACAATCTGCAATCCCTCAGTGGCATAATAGGGGCCACAGGACCCCAGGACAGCTGGGAATATGGACTCTTCATCGAAGAGCTTGCCCATCATATAGTTGTTGTCCTTAAAAAGCCGCCAAAAACTGACCATTTGCTGGGAGTTATCATCGGCAATTTCCTGGTTAACCAAAGCGCGGATCTGAAATTGGAATAAAAGGGTTGAAAGAGTCAATAAATGATGGGGAAAACATTGTTCTTAAAATGATGTATTAGAATTTATAGAATAAATCTATAAGGTTATACCTCCTTAGCATTTTCCTATCTTCTCTCATCTTACCATATTATCATCCAGCGTTACATTATAGGCCAAAATGATATGCAGCTTGACAATCTCATGGAACTCCTCCAACTTGGGATATATAGACTCTCCCTTGCTGTTGGTCCAGCTCAGCTCGTCGTCATTATGCCGGGCAAGCTAGGATATAAAAAAAGGATCAAATGAAATCGTCGCCATGACAACTTAAGCTGCAAAGCCCGACCTACCTTCACCGCATACATATCACCATTCTTCTCGGCCGTGAAAAGAATAGTTTTCATATCATTTAGGGGACACTGGAAGTTGTCGAAGGAAGATTGAGCTCCGCAGAGCTCCTCGCAAAGGGAGCCGCTGTACTCATGCTTTTCAAATTTCTGGCACTAAATATTAGGGGTATCATTAAAGTATTTAATTTGTTAAAAATACAAACCACTTTACCATAAGGTTGAGACTCCTGTGGGACATCAACTTGAAGCAGAACTTGAGATTGAGAAAGGCATAGCTGAAGATGCCCACAGCCAGCAGGACCGCAATGAGAACCGTTCGCTGCATTCCAAACCGAATTTTCCGTAGCAGGGCAGTCAGCATTTTAAACGTTTAAAATTTCCATTTCGGGAATTTGCAATTCGCTAACACACCCCATTGCTGGTCCATGAGTATATACACTTGAAGCTCAGAGGAAGAGAACTGTCAGTTAAAATTTGACACTTGGCCAGGACATGCGCAGAGCAGGGACTTCCGATTTATCGATAACTATTGCTTAAATGAAACACGATTTGATTTTATTTTGAAATTATTACTTAACGTATAATTCTTTATTTATACTCTCTGCTAAATTGAGCAATTTATTTTACTTAATTCATCAATTTCTTTTTTATTTTTGTATTTTTAATAAGTTGTCTTTTAATTTCATTCAAGTGTTTTTAGAGTTTCTTTCGTTCCTTCGTTTGCTTTTGGTTTCTTTGCTTGTTTGTTCTGATTTACTAAAAATTAATTAAATTCAGAATCATATACCTAGGTTCAAGTTTATTGTTGTATATTAATAATATAATTATTATTTCGCATTACTAGCCATCCTTGCCCATCGCATTGCATGTCTTAGAGAATTTGTCAAGTGTCGAGTCTGTTTTTGTATCTGTAAATGTATCTTTTTCCGAGTGTGTTGTGTTGTGTTGTGTTGTGTTGTGTTGTGTCCTCTCTCTAATATTCACCTTTGCGTGTATTTATATACTTAAGATAACCGTTCTGTATGCACAATTTTAACTAGTTATGTACACAACTATATATGTGGCTATGACAACTGCTAGAACGCCGCTCAGCTCCATCCGAGCCACAAAACTAAGGTACAAATACTTGTAGGTAAAAAAAACGTCGTACAAATAACCGCTAGGGGATAATGTGTAATTGTTAATTGTGTTAATTCTGCTATATATATTTATATATTTATACGTGTGTTGTCAAACGGCATCTCTGGCTAATTCTAGCAGCTTCTGTGTGATTATCCTTTGTCGAGTTCTCAAGTCCCTCCCTCTACATTGAAAGTATCTGGTAAGGGTATCTGGTAAGTGTCCTTTTGCTACGTGAACTTTAAATGTTAAAAAGGTAAAGCCGCCTCGGCCTGGCTTAGTCAGTTTTCCTATTACTGGATAATCTCTGTCTGAGTGTCTGTGTTATTTACGGCTAATTGTTACGGATCTGATCTGTTATTTACAGTTAGAAGTTAGTGCACACAACGTATATGACCAGTCCGGCCATCGGATCGAACTCACAACCAAAAGTCCTTTCCGTTTCCGTTTAAGCTTCAGCTTCCGGTGCCGTGTTCTTGTTTTCGCCTTTTCCTCTTTTTTGTTTTTTTTTTTTATTGTGTGTCTAGTCTGTGTTTTATGTCTATATTGTGTGTGTTTGTTTTTTTTTTTTAACTTTACGCAATGTTAACATTTTGTCTTTTGATTTTGTTACAAAATCGCGCGGCCGCTTGGCATTTAACTCGTTTGTTTTGCTTTCTAATTTTGAGTTTTCAGTATTTTGTCTTTTCATTGAACTCATTATTGTTTTTTTTTCGCTTAGTTCTTTAAAATATAATGTAAAAAATCTGCAAATTGCATGCTCCTCGTTAATTAATGTGCCATTAAAAAATGTCTATGATTTCTCTATATGTATTCATTCTTATATTTACAGCAGTTTTCTTTGTTTTTCGATTTTGGGTTTTCGCTTTATTTGTGAACTTCGTCATTTGTTGTTGTTGTTGTTGTTTTGTTTTTTTGAGGAGGGAGGAGGAGTCCACTCCCCCAGTTCGATCTATTTGTTGTTCATTTACTTAAAACCTTTGTTTTTGGCAGTGCATTTATATTTATTATTTTCGGTTCACTAATTCATAATGATTCGCCTCGGCTAATGACTACAAAATGAAGTTCCCATTTTAGTTAGTTAGTCGTAAATTAGGTTATTAATTAATCAACAGCAGTTATGTACAAATTTCTCACGCAAGGTACGTCTGATTCAACGGCTATTAAATTAAGTTTGGAGTGCTTAGTTTACATTTAGTTTTTATTTTATTTCCAAATCTTGTTTGTTCTTATTTTTCCTTTTCGAAAGCAACTGAGGCTACAGAGATACGACGACGACTAGAAAGTATAATTGGAAGACAGTTGTTGGGGGTTAATTCACTTGAAACGAAACCGAGCAAATTGAAACTGATCTTTCTCCATCGAATTGAGCGAGAAGTTGAGAAAATTGTGTGGAGGGGTTGTGAGGGGTTGTGAGGTGGAGAAAAACGGAAACGTATTTAATCCTTGAGCAAAACGGCTTATTGCTTTATTACAAAATTCGCAAGCAGTCCCTGAAGAAACTCGTTCAATCATAAAAATATGCGCATATCAAATAAATGATAACAAAACTCTCTCTTTCTCAGCTTTCCAGCGTAATCTAAACTCTTTTTTGTTTTAATTTTTAACTTTAAACTTGTTGTGTGTGTTTGTGCCAAACTACAGTTGTCGTTTGCTTTGGTTTTTATGTGTTGTTAATTAATGGTTAATTATTTATTATTATTTAGTCGCAGTTGCGGTTGCTGAAACTCTAAATCTTGTGGCGCCGCTCCGATCTGATCCATCCTTATAGCTAGCATTAACTGGTATGTTAGATTGGTTTCCTTTCTCTTTATTTTTTTTGTTAATTTTTTTTGTTTTTATTTATCTATCATCTAGGCTTGAGTAGGTGTGTGTGTGCTTTATTATTTCCATTTGCCTTGGCTCTTATCTATGTATATGGGTTTTAGTCAATTTAAATATGCAAATTCAAAACCTTCGCTTAATGTATAAGTTGAATATACAAATGTTCTCCCCTTGCACCTATTTCTCTTGTATTTATTATGTATACGCACTGTTAGCTTAAGTAATTTTCTTTTCATTATTTAAAATAGTCGTTGTTCTGCTTCCTCTTGTGTCTTGTAGCTGATGTGATTCGTATAAGTGAGATTTTTTGTGCTTTAGTGTTGAGAGGTTTTATTTTTGGCAGAGAAAATGAATTAAAAATTTTGAAATTAAGCTTTGGAAATTTTTTAAAAATATATTCTTGGAATTAAAGGTTAATATACCTTAAGCGAAGTTTCTTCTACCTTTTGGTTAATTTTTTAAACTTAATGTTTCACTCTCTGTAATTCTTTTCTTAAGATCTTGGAGTTCTAAAGTTTTAAAGAAATATATAAACAAATTTTCCACAGCTTTCTCTCAACATGATTAACCCATTTTCTACCCCTAAAAAATAAACCCTTTCTCCCCACTGTGCTCGAGTGTTCTTAGTCTGTGTCCTTATGTGTGTGATCCTCGCTTTCAACAGAGCTTTGGCTTAGCACAAAATTAATGTTAATTCTCATCCTCCTTTTTTTTTTGGCAGTGTACAAATTGTAATTAAATGTTATTATGGTTCTCAAGCGGCTGTCAGCTTCAGCGCTGTTATTGCTTTTCCAGTCGCCACACAACTAGTCCTCGTCCAGGCTCTGTGATCGTCGCTTCGAGACCACCAGATACTTGCGGCCAAAGTAGGGTGAATCTGTGGGAATGAGGATGTAGGGCAGGATGTAGGCTCCGCTGCTAACCCACCCATTGCTCACTTCTTGCGCAGAAAGTCGGTGTACTTGCGTGCTCGCTTGCGCACTCGCTTGAGGGCCGAACCCAGCCGGAACTGCTCCTCAGTCAAGGCCAGGTCGTGATGGTAGGCGGTGTGCTGGTGTTGGTGCTGATGGTGCGAGTGGGCGTGGTGCACATGATGGCCATGGGCATGGCTGTGGTGCGGGTGCGATTGCGATTGCGAGTGGGGCGAGGAGGCAGCGTGATGGTAATGATGCATCTGCACAAAGTCATCGCCGGCGGGATTCACGGAACCGGAGAGCGGTGATACCGGCGACAAAGGTTGCGCCAGCAAATTATGCTCGGAGGCGGCGTCAAAGGACTCGAAGTGATGAAGCTGCTGGTGGTGTGTCAGGGGCTGCGGCGATGGCAGCGAAGAGGAATGCTCACTGGTCGTAGAGGCACCGCCACCAACAGCCATATCCATGCCAGCAAACTCCTTGGGCAGCTCGTCTATGCCCAGGGGCTTGTCAAAGTGCGAGTTCCCAGACATGTTGGTGTAATCATAGCTGGGATAGGTGTAGGTGTAACCCGCATGGTGACCCTCGCAGCCCACTTCAGAGCTGCCTGCTCCTCCTCCACTCCGGTTGTTGATGAACTTTACCTCGTTGGCATTCCTCTCCAGACTGCTGCTAAAAACTATATTAATGTTGTTCGAGCTCGTCGACAGATTGATGTTCGTGGGCGAGAGTTGCTCCGTGGAACTCTGGTTGAGATTAGTTTCCTTGGAGCTGGCCCTGTGGTAGCTCTGGAAGCACTCGGCGGCATCACTGGAGGCCGTATTCGTGGTGTTTGTATTGTTGTTGGCCACATTCTGCTGTCCCTGCTGGAAGTTGTTCTTGTACTGGAACTCCAAAGCATTGCTCGGCTGGAAAGGATAGTTCTTGGAGTTGTTCAGGATGTCGCTGGCCGTGGCATCGCCCTTGGACAGGTACTGATGAATGTCCTCGCTGGTGATCTGCAAATCCTGATCCAGGTAGCTGTTGCACTGAATGTAGTTGTAGTTGTTGCTGCAGCAATTGTTGTACGCCTCGCCGGCATCCTGGTGGAACATCACCGTGGTGGTGGCCTCATCCTCGAACTCGCAATGATAGTTCCCACTGCCCTTGCTTCCACGACTGCCCTTGCTGCCGCGACGCTTACGAGCTGCTGCCGCCGAGGTGCTGGGTCCTTCATCGTAAACGGAAGTGGAGCTTTTCCAACAGGTTTCACTGGTAATGCTGGTGATCTTCCTGCAGGGCTTCTTCTCCGGCTCGGGCTCTGGCACCTGCCAGGCATCGAGCTTGTCCTCTTCTTCGACACCTCCTCCTCCTCCTCCGCCGCCGCCGCCGCCGCTTCCCAGGGTGCCTTCAAGTTCAGTGGGCGACCTGCCATCGGCCAGGAAGCTCCAACGTATGGGAGATGGTGAGCAGGCATACTCGGGCAGCTCCGTGCTGCTCAGGGCTCCCTTAGAGCTCTGCCGTTCTAGTGTGGATCCTTGCTCTGGCGCCATATTCTTGGCTCGATCAAAAATCGAGGTCAGGGAACCCAACTGGCTGTTGGGGCGACTGGCATTGAGACCCCTTAGCGAAATGGAGGTGTAACTGGGCTGGCGATGCTCTGGCAGCAGACTCCTTTGACTCCTGTGATGCTTTCGTACCAAAGCAGAGGCGGACTTGATAGAATTATTCCGACTAAGCGAGGATCTCGAGCCGTAGAGACTCGTGGAGTCCGTCTGGTAGCAGTAGTCCGAGGAGGTGCAGCAGCTGCTGGGTCTTCTTGAAGAGGAGCCATACAGATCTTCGGCAAAGCACTGGGCCAGTTCGGTGCGGGAAGAGCTATTGGTGGCCGTATTGCAACAGGTGCGACGCACCAGGATCTCCTGCACCTCGCGATCCGTGCAGGCGGGATCCTGGCAGGCATGCGAGGACAACTCCGTTACAGAGCGATGCCGACGACTGGTGCACATGGAGGATGGACGCACTGCCGAGTGACTTGCTCCATGGCCATGGGCACCCGGCAGACTGCCGCTGCCCTGGCGACGCCGCCGATGGCGACTGTGGTGCGAGTGCTGGTGGGGATTCGAGTGCGATGACTGATGATGTGTCGTGGTGCTGGTGGTATTGTTGGCGTGCGGCGACGTGTGGCGACTGTGGTGCGGACTGTGGCTATGGCTGTGCTTGCGTTGCTGGCAGTGGTGCGATGATGGAGCCACCGGCTGTGTCTGTGGTGGCGGCTGTGATGGCTGTGCTGGCGAGGGATTGGCTTGATCACATACGACTTCCTTCTCATAGCTACAGTGTACGTATTCGTGCGTGGGATATTGGATACGGGACTGGTGGTGCACCTGCTGCTGCTGCTGCTGCTGTTGCTGCTGCTGCTGCTGCTGCTGCTGATGGTGATGATGGCTCAGCTGCTGATGGTGCTCCTCAGCGCGACTCGTGGAACGAACACTGGCAGAGTCAGGAGGCGAGGCGCTCCTCAGTCAAGGCCCGCTGCTCGGGCAGACAGGTGGAGGCTGACGAGGGTGATGGGGCGCAGAGGCAGCGCTCCGGCCCTGGTGTGTACTTCGGCCGCCGTCTAAAAATCGCTCGGATGCAGCTGCAGTGGCAACGTGGCGTTTGGTGGCAATAAAAGCACAATACAAAAAAAATATACCAAAGTCGAGAAACACAAAAGAGAAGCAATTAATATGGCTTGCCAAATTGCAGAGGTTCCTCTGGATCGTTAGTATTTAATTGATATTTTTTCGTTTTTAATTGTATTTTTTTAGACTTGTTTTTGGGCGTTTCACTACTACGGCTAATTATAAAATGGTGCATGCAAAAAAGTCCATGCCAATAATACGCATGCAGTAATTATGTTGGGGGCCATAAAAACATCGAACTTTTCATGCAAAAGTCTGTAAAAACCAACAAAACTGGGTCTTTACAGGGCGTTGATGAACTCGAAAAAGGGCTGCCACTGTGGCTGCTGCTTGATTGATGGTCTGATTGATTGATTAATTAATTTACTGAAATGATTTTCATTGTTAAAATATATTTCTCTCGTTTTTATTTGAACGATTTGTAATGACCGATTTCATAGATACAATTGCAGTGACAATAAGAGGATTAAAAAAATATGTTTTAAATTTATTAACAATGTCTGCAATAAATTATGTAATTGCAGTTTTTCTTTAATCAATTAAAACAGAGTCTGGTTTATTTTTTTATAAATATTTAATGTAAAATTTAGCATTGAAGCACTTTATTAATTTATAATTTAACCTAATACTATAAGTCTTTAATCTGTAATTAAATCTTGTTTTTATCACTGCAAATGTATCTAATTTTTAGTAAAATTCCATCCACTTTCAATTTAGAAGAGTATATTTATAGTTATGATTTTTAGCAGGCATGAAAATAAACGATAGTGATTGGCGTTTAATTAGCTTTTAAAAGTAATATGATTCAAAACGATTTTAGATGAAAATGTCACTTGATTTGAATGATTCGAGTTTAATTTGTGTCTCAATTTGGACGCATTATTGGCACTTTTTTTGCTGATTTTTTCAGCGAGTGATGTGGGTGTACTTTTTTTATAGTTTTGTGTGGTTTCTGTATTATTCAGAGTAGTGCGACTTTTCTTTACTTAGCCAATCGGTTTCGCTTGATACTTTTTTGATAGTTGGTCCCAAGTTCAGCAGTTTCCCCTTCACTTGCGTACTATAAAGGAACGAAGGAAAGGAAAATAGGATAAGCTACTTTTTCATCCTACGATGATGCGAACTGTCAGTGGTTCGTTTTTAATTTTAAAATCAGCTTGAGCCTAAGATATATATAATATATTTATGTATATGCTATAGTTTCGGCTTTTTGGGTGCATTTTTTTGGGGTGCATTTAGTCCGCGCAGCTCGCAGCTCTCTATGGCATTTTCTTGTAAATGCTTTTCGTGATGAGTGGCTTTTTTCTGTGGCTGCGTGGTGGCTCAACTGCCTTACTAGCTTACTAGCTGGGTGATGGCTTATTAGTTAGCAGTGCTCTGGGTCAACCTACATGACATCCTTCCATGCGCCGAGTGACGGCGGAAATTGTAGTCGTCAACCTCATCGTAATGGCACTTTCTCGCCGGCTGCGGCGTTTGCAGATTGGTGCCGTAGTTCGTGTAGCACTGAGCAGATCCTGCCACGGAGCCAAGGACTCCGCCACCAGGACCATAGCTGCTCGATCCGGGACCCAGAAGATTGGTGCTATCGCTCAGCGGATAGGGACCCATGCCTTCAACCGTCAGGGAAAACGAGGTCGTACCAAACACTTGATTATTACAACGATTTTTCGATTTGGTTTTCGATTTGATTTCGATTTCATGCAAGTTCAGATAGTCGCCAATATTTGTTGTCGCAAGATTATTCATAGTTTTGCATTTTTTGGTTACATACAATAGTTGAGTGTCGGTTGTGTTTTTTTTTTTTAATATTTATTTGTTGGGTCCAGTTGATGATTTGAGTTTGATTGAGTTTGAGATTTCCAATGTTTAAAATTGTTTGATTTAAAACACAATTCATAAATCCGAATGGAAGTAAACAATACAAGATAGTTAATTTATTCAGAGATAAGCGAGTAACGCTTTAAATTTTTAGATTACAGATTATAGAATAGAGTAGAGTACAGATAACAGATTACAGATTGAATTTCTACAAGAACAAGCAGCTATATAATAAGGAACGGAACAGGAGTCACAGAATCAAGGCATTCCTAAATAATAATTACAAAAATCTAGGCAAACTAAAATTATTACAAATTTTTACACACACATTTATTTTTATATTCATGAATGGAGATGATTTGAGGATTAGTAGGGAAATTTTAAGGGGAAGGAGAGTGTCTTGTATTATTAATAAACATTAAATAAAAACGTGTCTAATTGCTCTGTGAAGTGTGGAGTTTGTGTAGGTGAAAGCTAGTTCCAATATTTATTTTCAACAGCTTATTAAACATTATTTTAAATACCCCAAAAATTCGTTTTTTATATCCCCAGAGATTTCATTAACAATTACAAGGCTACTTTTGGAATAATTTCAGCTGTTAGCTTCCTGCTTTGTCAAACAAAAAATTAATTATGCGACACGTTGAACACGAATTTACATTGACACAATATCCCTACTGATTGTGAACAAGTATATATATATATATTTAAAATTAGGACTCTTCCCAGTGTTTACCTAAAGGACATTCCTGGCTTGTGTTTGCTTTGCAACCTGTTTTCTATATGGGATATGTAAATATTGGCTGATGTGTCGTTCGAGCAATTTGCACAACAAATAACGAGGAAATTAAAAACTCAAACTGGATGCTGGGAAGTGTGAAAGTAGAAACCGAAACGCAATTGTAAGGTAATTGAGGTTTTCAGTTGGATGAAGTGGATGATGAGGATGAGCAGTAGTGGTAGTGGTGATGGGTGGGGGATCCAGGTGTTCTAGGTGGAACGTAGACGTGTTGTTTTGGTTTCTTACGTGAGTCATGTTGGGTCTTCTCCTCAGATACCATCAAGGCGGCATGCTCGATGCCAGAATTCATACTTTGTGGCTCCAAGCTATTTGTGCAGTTTAGCATACTCCTGAAATTCGCACACTCTACGATTATGTTTTAAGTGTAAACGTATTTGGTAAATTTAATTTCTTTGCAACTAATGAGAGCAATTTCGAGTGTTTGTTTACGTTTTCAAGGGGTTTCTGTATATAAACATATATATATATTTCGGAGAAGGGGGGACTTTACTGTGGCTGCTGTATAAGTTTGAGTTTAAGTTTAAAAGTTAGTTTCAAGTGTAAGGCTGCTTGGAAGTTATTAGGCGCGGCTTAAAAATTAAAAACTTAAAAATAAATACAAGTAAATCAAGAAATAAATTAGAAATTGTAATGAAGTACAACATTTATTCAAAATCAAACATATATAACGTGAAATAAAACTAGTTCTATGGCTTAATAAGGATTAATAACCATGAAGTATGGCTCCCACGATTCTCTCAAACCAGAATCTTTCAGGAAATTGCTATGAGTGAATGCTGTGAATTTTCCTACATTTATGTATAAATTATTTATATTTTTTATTTGTGGGAAAAGTTGGTTTGGGGGGAAAACAGGGGCGGTGTCACTGCGCTTTCGGATGCGTGGCGGCGGAGGAGCTGCCCTTGTCCTCGCCCTGCGATAATTCAATGTCCGCCGTGTTGCAACTGGGGTCGTTATCACTCTCCTCGCTAAATGGACAAAAATCGGGCAACAAAATCAGTGTGGAGTGTGTGTATATGGGGTGTGTGTATGGGGATATATATGGCTTTATGCGAGGACCACTTTAAAACTGACCAATTCATTATTTTCGGTGATGAACAATGAGAGAGATGGAGGAGAAGGAGCACGACGCAATGAGAGCGATTCCGATAGGGATCGGATGACATATGACACTGAATGAAGGAGGGGGCACAGAGATGAGTGGCGACTCTTAATTATAGTAGTAAGTATAGGTATATAACTATGCATAGAGAGAGAGAGAGAGAGAGTTGGAGAGTAGAGAGTATTAAAATTGATATTAAATAGTTGGGTATTTATATAGTTCGCTAGTCTTCTTTAGTTCGCTTCAACGGCAGCCAGTTGTTAATGGGTTGTACATAGTTGTGGTAACAGAGTAACGAGTTGTAACAAAGTACAGGCAGAGTTAAGCAAACATGCCGACAAAATTCATAGAAACTTTGAGCGCAGAAAAATTCGAATTCAAATCAATTCAACTTTATTTGTTCTTTGGTTTATTTATTTTTTGTTTTTTTGTTTTTTGTTTTTTGTTTTTTGATTAAAAATTGTACATAAAGTGGCTAAAATAAGGTACAGCAAATACGAGCTACGTTTAAAGGTGGTAACTTTGTTAACTGCGAAGAGCGAAACGCATAGAATCGATTTTTTTGGTTTGGGTTTTCGGGCTAGGGGTCATTTTTTATAATTCGGAATTTAAGATCCAGGACTTTTTGTTTCGACGGAGCCGTCATGCAACTTACCCGTACAGTCTACTATCTCGAAAAGTCCTTTGGGGCATTACATGGAACGTAGTTCAAGTCAAAGGGTTATTTATCGAACTTATGGTGCGTTAAACAAACGGAAAAAATACGAAATTTTCAACTAAAGAAAATCAAAATTATTGAACCCTGAACTTGACTTATTCAAGCTTGGTTCAGTGGCTCAAAGGGTATATGCTAACCGCATAATAAACTTCCAAGTAATTGGTAAAACAGGGTTTAGGTTTCGGTTTCGGTTTCGGTTTCGGTTTCTGGTTTCTTTGTTAGCGTTTTTTGTATATTGTTTGGTTTAAAGAAGGATCGAGTTATGAGTTGAACAACTATTCGACATATTGCCATGATTTGTGTGCAGATTTTGAGCTGGGGAGATGAGGGAATGAATGAAGCACACATACCTGCCATTGTTGTGCCGGAAGAGGGCCAGGATCTCCTCGAAGGTCTTGTTCTTGGTCTCGGGCACTTTCTTGTAGGTGAATATCCAGAAGATGGCCAGGAATACGCTGAACGGCAAGAACGTGTAGTTCTCCAAGGCAGTCTGTAAAATAATTGAAACAAAAATAATTATTAGAAATAATTTAAATATATTTTAGTTCTTTTTTAAACCCACCTTCATGCTGGGGAATCCAATACCAACCACAAAGTTAGCCATCCAATTCACGAGCACTGCGATGGCCATGGCACTCGGCCGGGGTCCCTGGGAGAAGAGCTCCGCGGTGATCATCCAGGGAATGCTGCCAGGACCAACCGCAAAGAAGACCACAAAGCCAAGGGTGGCCACCACCGAGAGGTAGGACATCCAGTCAATCATTTCCTGCACATAACCAAAGAACTCCTATACAAAATGCATAGTACTCGCATTCTCGATGTAGGCTTTTTCCTCTACTCGCGTTTACCGACGAATTCCTTCTTCTCTCTCTCGAGAGAGAGAGAATATAAATCATAATACAGAAAGAATACAAGATAAACCCCCCATATAAAACCTGATCGATCGGAACTTTTATGCATGAGTTGGTTAGCGTATTGAAAGTATTAAAATTGAGTAGACTTTGGCCGGTTTTGGGTTCTTGGTTCTCTAAGAATTGACCTTTGTGGCCGGACTGCCGCTCGAGTCTTTCCTGGCTCAGAATGCTTAGGAATGCTTAGTTGTGGTTAAAGTTAGAGAGCTATATCTTACACAATTACCGAAACGAAACGAAACTGAACGAAACGAAAAGATATATACGAGAAGTAAGGCTGCTGCGGGTCACATTGAGAGTGTGTTTCGTGTTGTGTGAATTCAGCGCGGTGCTCTGCTCTATTTGTTCTGCTTCGAATTTGTTTTTTTTTGTTTTATTTTGGGTGGAACTGGTGCCCGGAAAAACTTTTGCAGAGTTGTGTGTTGGTTTTACATTTATTTGTTGATTTTTTGTTTGTTTTTGAAAACTTTTGCTTGCCTTTGAAACTGTGTTGTGGTTTTGCTTCTAGTCGCGTGGCCTGATTAAGCATAAATAATAAGCAATATAAATAATAAACTGAACGAATTCGTCAACTGATTTCGAGTGAGAGAGTGTTTTGTGGGGCGGAAAGCCTGCCAAGTCGAGAATAGCACTAATTAAGGGGGCGGGACAGTTGCACTTGAAGGCTAACCCTGAGTCAGACAGTAGACTTTCGGTGTCTTTTAGTGATAACTAAAGAAAGTCCAATATCTGAGGGTATTTTGGGTCAGCTCTCTCAAGTGCAACAACTTAGCCTAGGCAACTGAAAATTTAAACTCAACTAAAGACTTTTCTAAAGGCAAGCAACGTGCATAAGTGTTTTTATTTAAAAATATTTCTTTAAATCTAAAAAAATATATAATATATATAATTACTAAAGCATTCCAAAGCTAAGCATGCATAAGGGTCTCAGGCGGCGTAAACATATTTTAAAGTCGCGCTTCTGTCGGAGATAATTAATAACTAAAGCGACCAGCAAGTGTTGGCCTATAAATTAAATACTACAAACACACACACACATCTATGACTAGGACTTAAATGCAATGCATCAACCCAAAACACAGGCAGGGGGGATAAGGGGGAAAAAAGGTACATTTAATGGCTGAGGGAGAGTCATAAATTCAACTTGTTATAAATTCAAATATATCTCACATCAATAATTTATAGAAATACGCGCGGGACAACTGTCATGCTCGTGTCTGTCTGTATTTGTGTTGAGTGTGTGTCTGTTTTGAGTGTTTTTTTTGTTCGTGGATGTATTTTTTCCTTTTTCGGCGGGGTTAAACACAACTTCATGCATAAAATATTTATATCAATATTCAAATATTTATAAGGACACGCGGGATATGGGATAAGGTCTAGGCATGGCTACAAGTTCACGCAGAGAGAGAGATGCAAATGCGATGGGCCCGCTAAGTGGACCCACCAACTAAAGGGACGAACAGGGGGGATTAACAAACGCAAACCCAAACTGGCAGGCACTTTGGCATTCTGGCTTTACAACAGCAGGATGCGAGTGTCCTGGCAAGCCCTATACTTGCCTTGATCAGGAACGAAATGGTAATGAAGATGGAGAAGATGAACATTCCGCCCAAACCATACAGATGCAGGGTACGGCGACCAGTGCGATCCATCAGGGGAATGGACACCAGGGTCATTACAACCTATTAAAAAATTTACAAAAAAAATATACAAATAAGTAAATTGATATACAAATTAAGTTTTAATCTTACCATTATGGCACCTATGCCTATCGTGGCAAACTTGGCGCTCTCCTCAGTCAATCCCGAGCTCATAAAGAGCGACGTGGAGTAGTAGAAGACGGCATTGATGCCGCTGAACTGCTGGCTAAGCTGCATCACAATGCCAATGATCAGCGGAGGACGCAGGGTGGGCGAGCAGATTAGCTCCATGGTCGATATGTGGCTCTCGGCCTGCTGGGCACGCTCCTCGGCACGCATTTCCTCGATGTCCTCCTCCACGGAGCCGGAGGCTCGTAGCCGTCGCAGGGCTATAAAATATAATACAAAAAATATTTACAAAAAGCCAAAATAGAAACAATAAAAACACTACATAAAATATAAGGGATTTTAGATTAATTTTGTTACTGTTTTTAGCCTCTATTTATGAAAACCAATAGCTTTATTTATTGTTTTCGTTTAAAAAATAATTAACAATGATGCCAGGCTAATTTGATGGAAAAAAAAGTTTTAAAAAATCAAAGCATTTATTTTAGATGCTAAAAAACGATTTATGAAAGTGAAAAAAGGATAATTATCCATGTTTAAATTATTTTAGTTACCAAAAAAAAAATAGTTTACCATCTAAAATATGAGCATATTTATATTTTTCCCTTTAGCAAACAAAAAACAAGACACAGAAAAAGATTCAATTGATTTATACAATTCGATTAGAGCATTATTTAAGCTGCTAATGTGTACAAATAAATCATGATAAAACCAAGGCAATATAATAATTTTTTCCCTCCATTTAAATGTATAATTTCTGGGATTTATGGTTCACCGAGACTCACCCTTGCGCGCCTCCTCCTCCCATTGCTTGGTGATGAGCAGATATCTAGGCGACTCGGGGCAGACGGGCAACAGGATCAGTTGCAGGATGGCCGGACAGATGGCCAGGCCCAGCAAAATGGGCCAGCCCTCGTTGGTGCCCAGGATCTGCTCGATGCCCAGCACTTGGGATAATAGTAAACCTACAGTCACAGCCAATTGATTTACAGTACCTAAGCCACCGCGCAGATTCAGTGGCGCTATCTCCGAGATGTACATGGGCACCAGCGATGTGTTGAGGCCTTAAAAAAATATATATTGAATATAATATAATATAATTTATAATAAGTATATTGCACTTACCGCAATTAACACCAATTATAAATCGGCCAAGGAATAACATTTCATAGGAATGACTAACTTTGGTAAATCCCATCAAACAAGCGCCGGAAATTCCGAGCACATTGTTTAACAGTAGGCCGCCTTTTCTGTAATTATAAATAATTAAATAAATATATAAGTATAATATAATATATTTCTAGTATTTTCTATAATCTAAACTGATAGATTTTCTTTAATTATTTACCTGCCAAAGCGGTTGGCCATCCAGCCGCCGCTGAAACCGCCCAGCATACCACCGATGGCAAATATGGATACTGCCACCGAGTACAGCTGCTGGATGAACTCTTCGCTGATGTCCTCGCCATAGCGATCCTTGTAGACATCCTTCATGAAGTTCTCGATATTCTTTTCCGGTGCATTGATCACGCCGGTGTTATAGCCGAACTGGAGCATGCCCAGCACCGCCGAGAATATCGAGTAGGTGAGGAAGAAGGTGAGACCCTGCAAAATTTCCGATTTATACAATTAATCAAGAACCATACAGAAGGGGATGGGGCTGGGGTTTGGGGCGGGACAGTGGGGATCCGGTGGTGGGGGCTGTGCGGGCGGGTCCATCAAACGCTTTGCAAACGAGTGTGCGGCAAGGAAACCAAAGCTTACTCTTTGGATATAGCCAATTATCTAATTGAAACTCAAGGGGATAAGGAAAGCATAAGAAGAACTCTGATGAATGACAGTGTTTGGATGAGGGAAAACAATATTTAAAAAATATTAGAAAATCAAACAAAATTAAATTAGGAATTTTTAAATTATTTATTAGATTTATTTTTGCTACAAAACTTAAAAGCAATTAACAATTAAAAGTTCCTTTAAAATACGTTGATGAAGAAGCCGTCTGTACATGTGAGAGGGGCACTCAAAAAAATAGTTAATTAGCTTTAATTTTAATGTATTTTTATGTTACATATATTTCTTAATAAATATTAGGTAATTTATTAGATTGACTTTAAATTCTATATAATTAGATGAGTTTTCGGAGGAATTTACTAGCTTTAAAATTTGTTAAAAGAGCTTTGAATAAGGTCAATAAAATGATCCTTTTTTTTAATATTATTTTTTATATTTTTCTTTTTGTAAATTCTATTTTTTCTTTATAGCTTAATTTTTTTTGAGTGCCTGCAAAAACTGATACCAATTGGAAGAGCATTTGCATCTGTCCATCACGGTAACAGTTTCCGCTGTCAGTGGTTGAAAGTGGTTGTGTTTTGGGTGGATAAATGTTCGGGTGGTTGGGTGGATAGTGGTGGTTAGTGGTGGGTGGTGGGTGGTGGTTTGGTCGTGTGGTTTGTCTGGCTCTGGGTAGTTGGCAGTTGGTTCTTGGTGTTTCGGTTTGTACATGAATAGAGAAATGAAATTCAAGTATTTAATTACACAACATGGCAAATAATTTAAGCTACAAACTTGTTCTAAAAGTCTTAGCTTCCGTCTGTGCGTGTGCTCCTCCAGTCGGTCGACATATTCGCGCAGCTCCTCGATTTCCTCCTTCACCTGCTGGACGGTGTCCAGTTCGTGCTTGATGGCCACCATGTCGCGCTTAACCTGGTTTCCCATAATAATATTTTAATATTAAAGTATTATTAGATATTTACTGACTGGCAGTTCTCACCTCAGACACTTCACTCTGGCAGCTCTCCACGGACTTGGTCAGCTCCTGGAGCTGAGTGCGAATCTCGCACAGGGCCACCGTCGTCTCGAGGTGTCGATCTCCCCGCTGCAGCTCATCGAGTTTCGCTGACAGATTCATGCTCATCACGCTAACTTGCTTTTGCAAACTGCAGTCACGCCAAGTTTTTGTGTGTGTGTTTTTTTTTTTAATTATTTCATTTAGTCGGCGGATTGCAGTCAAAGAAAATATCAAGCAGAAAGGCACTTTAGTGGCAGGTCGGCTAGGAATGCCTTTGAGCTCATTCCTTATGGCACTCAATGCACTATAGTCTTGCTACTACACACAGACTGAGTTATTTAGCGTATACGTAATTTATTTCGCTCTGGCTTACAGAACGCAAGAACGCAAAACGTTAACGTAAACGAAACACACAAAACGAAATTATTTATGACCGCTTGCATTAAAATTTACTGAGCTATGCAATTATTGAGGAATGAAGCAACATAAATTTTATGGGCCACAGAAAATACAATACAACAAAAACCGAGAAATGAAAACTGAAAACGCACGCCAGTTTCCAAGTTTTCTGCCTTCCCACCGGGCCGCCGCCTCCGAGTTCCTTCTTATAGTCACTCAGCTAGCAGCTCCTTGGGCAGAAGTCCAAGAAAGGATTTCTGTGTTGGGGCAAAAACAACAAGGAGGCGAAGGCGAAGGCGAAGGGGAAGGCAAAAGGCAAAGGGATGGGTACAATAATAATAACAAAGCCAGGCCACTAAGTACATAAAAAGTAACTTAAAGTAAATTGTTGGCATATTTCGTTAAGGTTAAGGCAAGAGTAATGTACAATGCACGAGAATGAAAAGTTGACGGCATTATATATACTTATACAAGCTGAACTCTGAACTCTGGCCGGGATATAGCCGCCCCATTTATTTTCCTCGTTTCCTTGTCTTCTGCCAGCCAAAAGCAACTCTTTTGGGCAAGACAAGATAGAAAGATATAAAGATACACAGATAGATGGACCCTGTCATAGTTGTAGTTCTAATCCCGTTTGTATCTGCTTCTCCGCTGGAATGCATCAAATTTACATTTTCATCTGCCACAAAATGCCTGTGAAAACAATTCGGCTTCGCTGTTTGCTCTAAGTTTGCTGTTCTATAACTGAAAACATTGGATTTAAACAAATGTTTTTCATTCAATTTTTGGCAGGTTTATATAATTTCTTTTTCACTGACTGATTTTTTATTTTTTGAGGTAAATATTGGGTTCTGAAATTTTGTTTGCTAGTTTTTTGGATTATTCGATTATTTTTATTGATTTTTCATTTACTGATTAATCTTTTTACTGAGCTTGTTGGGGATTATAATGTAAATATTTACGTTTGCTAAATGATTTTCGGGGAATATGATTTTTCCACAATTTTAATTACAGAGCCTTTTAAGCTTAAATGATTTAAATGAGAGCTTAAAAGTGAAATCCCTCAAAGTTGTCAGTAATATTTAAAGAGAATTTAAGTACAAAAATCTTGTAAGTAGTAATTTAATAGATTTATAAATTTTTGTAAATAAATGCCTGCTATTAATCTCTGTTTTTTCACACTTTTTCACTTGTTAATAATGAGAAAGAAACTGGAAAATTACAAGCATGTCGCCAACTAACCATTAATTAGTTCTGCTCAATTTAATTGTTTTTGTTCGATTCATATGTAAAGCTATATATCTATATATACTCGCATCGGAAGGTGCTTTTAGCGCTTTGTTTGATGGGGGTGTTTTGGTGGTGGCATCTAAATCAAATGGCAACAAAAGTTGTGGGCGACAGTTGCCAGCGGATAGCGACATGCCGATATATGGCGATATGGCACCCAACCGCGCCACACAATGCGCATACGACACGTGGGCCGTGCTTGAGTTGCCTGCGCATTATGTTAATGCAATGCAATGCGGGAAAGGGGTGGTTAGGCGGTTGGATGGTTAGATGGTTCGGTGGATTGCTATCGTTAGTACTGTTATTGTTTTGCATTTCACGGACATTGTTGTGCCGAGCATAAAAGGATTATTTTATGCATACATCAGCGAACGAATCCGAAACAGAATCGAGAGCACAGCAGAGGCAGAAGCAGGACCATAACCATAACCAGGACGAAACGATGAGATTCGAGCGCATCCTGTGCAAGAGTATTGTTCTCTGGCAAAACAATTGCCATACGTGTGCTTGTGCGTCGTCTGTCATATGCAGGAATTTTCGGTTTTGTGTAAGGGATTTGTATACGTGAGCATTTAATAAATTTTCTGCCAATTTCTCCCTATGCTCCCTCTTTGCATTCATTAAAAGCTGCAGTACGTGTACGGGAGGAACTCCTCTAAAAAGGATTCCCCGGGACTGTTCATTTTTGGGTAATGGGAAATATTAAATTTTGACAAGACAAAGCTGTCATGCCCTCAACGGATTATCTATACCTGGCAGCAGCAGCAGCATTTCAATCACATTAACCCGCCAGAGTCCACAGTTTCAGAGTAGAGAGCATCCGTCAAATATTCAGACTTCAGCTTCAGCTTCAGCTTCATACATCAATGGCAGCCAACAGTTACAGATCTCACAACCAGTGCACACAATAAATTCAGCGAATAAATTAAAATCAAAATCGATTGTTCTCATATATGTATAGCACAGGGGTGTATACTATACTATATAAGATACGAGCACTTGTACATATTGCGGTATGCAAAGTACATCAATCAGATCGAATCTCGGATCGGGTTTGGGTTTTGCGTTTTGGGTTTTGGGTAACCAATTGGCATATAGGACATTCACCAAACGTTGCAAATTCTTGTTTTTACTGTCGTTTTATATTTCATTTCGATTGTTTTGCTTTTGTTTTATTTCATTTTGATTTGTTTTGTTGACTCTCATAAACTTTTGCAGCAGCTCTCGTGGCTGGTAATGTTTTTTTTTGATTACTGTTTTCTGTTTGTTTTTAAATCAATTGAAATTTATTTGTGGTCTTTTTCTTGTTGATTTCGTTTTGCAAGGCAATATTTATGATTTTGCATGATTAACATCTTGTTTGTATTTTATGAAATTGTTTAAATTCGCTTCAAAAAGGAAATATGCAAGCCAAATATGAACGGATGAACGGAAAAGGAATGTCTCTACTCGGATCACGCAATGGGATGAACAAAGAGCTGTAGTTTTTCTCTTTTTTTTTTTGTTAATTTTGGTTATTTGTTAATTTTGGTGAAGGGACCGTTACGCCAATTAGTCTGGGTTCGTTTGTAGTTAAACATTAAAAACCATAAAAATGTGTACAGTAATTCATTGCAGCAACGGAATAACATATACGAATGTATGTATTTACGGAACCGAAAACACAAACAACACAAATGAAGGACATTTAACGGGTTGAAAAATCCTGAAAATATTGTGTGTCTGGCTGACTGACTGACTGTCTGACTGACTGGCTGACTGAGTGATGTATTGGGGAAAAGATTACGCACAAGAGAGAGAGAGAGAGACAGCGGGTGAGGGGTGAGGTGAGGGGGTTAAGCTAATTATGAACTTGATGACATGCAGGGCTTGGGGTGAAACAGAGAAATATATATAGGAGACAGAGAGAGAGAGAGAGAGAGATGCTGGGGTGCTGAAGTGGCCAACCGCAGGCTGATTGACTGCCCGGCCAAAGGATGTTTGTCAATGGCTTTACATGGCTGCGAATAAGTGTGCGGGAGTGTGTGCGTGGTGCGAACAGCAACTTAATGGCCCTCAAACACTTTTTGGCATGTCATAAAAAACACAAACTCACACCCACACAGAGAAAAGAACGGGTATTTATATTATTTATAATTTTCTGGAATTGTATTTTTAAGCTAAAAAAAAATTAGTTAAACAAATTTCTTTTTTGGCTTCAGAATAACGAAATTTACATTTAAATTTATTAAAAATATTTTAAATATCAGAAAATCTTTGTATTCTTATTAACATTTATTAGGATTAATATTTTTTGCACTTTAGAATATTAAAATGTACATTTTTGATACTTTATGATTTCAAAGTGCTCATTTAAATTATTTAAAATTTATTTTAAATAGCAAGAAGTCTTTGCATTTCAATAAAAATATTTTACATTTCGAAATATATAATATTCCTAAATGAATAATATAGAAAATTGGCTTTTAAAAGTTTCTTGAACCTAAAGAGGTACAACAGATAAGGGATTTGGTTTCTGTTTTCTTATTATATTATATTTAAGCTTCAATACCAAGCAATGCGATAAAAAATATTCAGTTTTAAATAATTAAAACTGTTTTTTATATTTTTATGCCTACTAAATTCTAAAGACTCCTCTATTATTTTCTTGTTATATTCTCTTTATATTATTTTTCTCTGTGCAGGCAAAAGGCACCAGATTGCTGTGGCTGCCTTTGAGGGCTTTTTGAGTAGTGCCAAATGGGGGATTCACACTCGCAAACCCACTCCACACAATCACTAGGTATTTCGATATACATCTCTCTTTATATATACCTATATATCTCTCTCATTCTCTATTTCCCCCACAGCCAAATGATGAGCACGTTTTGGAAACTAAATTAATTTATTTGAACATAATTGAATTCTAATTGCGATGCATGCAGTAGAAGAGCCGATTGAGTGAGAAAGGGTTGAGAGAGTTCACTGGTTTTTGGGCAAATATTCTAATAATTAACAAATCAATTTGATGGGCTACGAGTGCCGAGAGTGCAGTGGGTGTAGAGGGGTGGAAATTGATTGGATTATTGCATTACAATAAACGAGTATAGTTATAGAGAGGAAGAAGAGGGGGCAGTAAAAATATTTAGATTCGTAATTGAAGTTAGTTGGTTGTAATTGCATACTCATTGAGTGGCGTGAATACCAGGCCACTTTGCGTGTGGCTTTTATTGTTGTAACGGTGGTTGGAGTTGAGTTGTTGTTGTTGTTGATGTTGATGTTGATGGAGTATTTGTGGCAGTTAAAAAGGGTTTTTTTTTTCAAAAGAAATGGGAATGGGATGATAAAGAACACATATATAGACATTGGTACAACAAGTGTGGACAGCAAGGGGAGTCTTGTGCAGATCAGAAATGCATTTCATCGATCAGTAAGGGATAACTAGGTAAAATGTCATTCCTGTTCCCTTATTATCCTAAGCGAACTTCCGCTGAAAATGCATTTCCGGTGATTGCAGACATACACAGATAGAAAACATATAGATACTATGTAAGACTCGAGTGATTGACAGGCTTGTGTGGAATTGAAATTGCGGACGCTCAGGTGCTCAATCACTCGGTGACATTTTTTTTAAGCAAAGTAAATACGATTCCAATTGAGTTGCAATTTTGTACAGCGCGTGACAACAAAGGAGGTTCTTTTTTTTGTGTGAAAGCAAAAGGCAGCAAACGGCAAACAAACGGCTGCTAATTAACAGTTTTTAATTAAAGTTCTATCAATGCGGATGAGAAGCCATTTAAAATTTAAATGTACATGTACACAATTATTTATTAATATACGACACACAATCGGTGAATCGATGATTGATGGATAATGGCTGATAGCTGATGGCTGATGGCTGATGGCAGAACGAAAGAAAGAAACCAAATGTGTGCTCTGTATACATGGCGTATGAGTGATGTTTGAAAATTGTTCATAATCGCAAGGCGATCGGCATTGTTTTTATATTAATTTAATTATTAGTTGTTAATTGTTAATATTAATTAATAAGTTTTTAAATTTACTCTATGGCTAGGGCTATGGCTGGAATGGATATGTACCTGGGTGGCATTGTGCCCATCATTTTGTTGGCTTTTCTTTGGACTCCCTCGGTAAATAGATTTCTTTATAGAGTCTTTATACTATAATTATATCTCTAGTTGCTTTCTCTTCAATTTCTTCAGCGCTTTTCTCGCTTTTTCTTTTCTTTTCTTTTTATTTTTTTTTGTTTCTGGGGTTTGGTGAATGTCGTATGTGGCCGCGGTTGAGTTATTGGGGTTTACATATGATATTTGTTCGTTTGATTTTGTCGGGGAGGTTGCGCAACAAAAACAACACAACACAAAGGCCCTCAATGAATAATTGACAGTCTAAGGACACACGCAGGACACTTAACTGAACATAACTTGCGCAAATCTGTGTGGGAGGAGAACATTAAACAAATACTATTGGTTTTGGCGTATACATTGCATATTTGCTGGTTGTAATATTATATATATTATTTTACAAGCCACAAAACAAACGGAAAAATTGAAAAATTCAAGTGAAAGAGTCAAGGGAACGGGGGGATCTCCCGCAGTAATGGCAGTAATAGCACACAATATGCACACAAATTAAAATTGTAATTAAAATTTATTTACGGCGAAACTAAAAATATATCGTTTTGTTATTTGTTTAATAAATTAAATAAACATGGCGCACACAAATAATTGCTGTTTATTTGTCTAACTGAAAGCGGATATTTATGGCCAACAGCATCCTCTGGTCGCGCCTGCAAATTAATGACCCGTAATGAGCCTCGGCGAGTCCATTACGAGAGCACACACTTGGCAGCGGATCAGCGGGTGTGTTGGAGGGTCAAGTGTTTTGGCCTTGGTTATAAATATATTATGTATATTTTGTATATTTATATAAAATTCCGTGTCAGTTCAGGGATCAAAGTGTCTCAAAATCTACGTACTCGAGCAGCAATTGGCGCAGTGTGGCCTCGTCCTCGCCATGACATCTCAACCTAGACTCGCGATCTCGATCATCCCGACTCGAGTGGCGCTGCCGTTTGGGGGCGTAGCTGAAGGAGTGACGATAGAACCTTCCGTTGTTTATGTTAGCTCCGCGATAGGCGTCTACATATGTCCCATGGAATGTGTTTTTTTTTTGTTTTGTTATAAAAATTAAAATTTTGTATCTTTTTGGCTCTATTTAAAAAATATACCCACCTTCGGGTCGCAAACGCACAGGCGGTGAGGTCAGCTTGAGTTGTGTTGACGTTGTTGTGGGCGGAGTCTTACGTCGACCACCAAAAACATAATCGTAGGAATCTTCGCTCAAATTGGACACTGCCAGGGCATGAGGAAAATTCAGAACACAACCATTTTAGGGTTTAGTTTTTCAATAAAAAAAACACACTCTGGCAGAGCAAACACATACACAGAAAAAGGCACAAACTAAATCGAAATTATAAACAAAACTCATAAATAATAACACAAGCTGTTGTTTCTTTCCTTTTTTTTTTTTGTTATATCGTATACTCACTCTACACATTATAATACGTAAATATTGTTTGAAATAAGACAAACATTAAAATAAATGTTAGAACGAACGCAAATATTTAAATTGTCGAGATTTTGTCATTTTCATAAGATTTTTTGTTGTTGTTGTTATTGTAGTTCATAGTTGTTGTTGTTGGTATGGAAAAATATAGAGAGAGAGAGCACAAAATGTTGCAGTTTGTTAGCATTGGGTTTTCTAGTTTTCACTCCATTTTCATTTTCGATTTTCATTTTTGGACAGCACAAAAGGTAGCTAAAGGTGGATGATACACATACACACACAGGTAAAAAATCTCAACAAAGCAGCTCGCTGTCGCAATATTTTATTTTGTTGCTCTAATAAACAAATTCAAAAAAGAACACACACAAAGAGAGAGAGCGGCAGGAGCAAAGAGCTACTTGAAAAATTCGAAACTTTGGCATGATTTGGTTTTTGGATTTTGTTTTCTGTTTCGAGTGGCGGCATCACAAACGAAAATTGTTATTTCATATAGTCAAAAAGTGGCAATACAAACGGCAAGCAAATAGAACTAGACAAATAGAGAGATATAGAGAAGGAAGCTGAGAGTTTCGTGTGTGTACACTCGAAGAAATAAATCAAGAAAATGAATGCTTGTCTTGGGAATGGTTTTGTTCTTGGTAAATTCAAAAATTATATGTAGTTGCTTGACTCGGAACACTAAATTATAATAGGTTTTCTTATTTAAAAAGGCTTTAAAAATAATTTATATATCAAACATTGCTTGACCCGTAAAAATGTTTTTAAATGGGTTTTTTATTAACAAATCTTTTGAGTAAGATTTATTTGTCAATATTTAAACTATTTAAATGGTTTTTCTACTTTAAAATGATTTAAAAAGATTTAGAAGCACTTAAAAAAATTTTAAATATTAAAGAAAGTCATCGAAATTCCATATTATAATTTATATAATGATTAAAAATCACAAAAGATATATCTAAAGTTATTTTTACTAATATGCTTTACTTCACGTTATTAAAAAATAAATATGACACAAGTCTTGCATCAATTAGCATTCAAATATAGTTCCTGAGTTAAGTTAAAAATTTTTTAAGAAAATCCTTTCAAGAACAAAGTCACTCTTCAATCAAGAATATAATTTCTCAACTATTTCCGTTCTCAGTGTGATTTTTGGGTGGAAAAACGAGAGAGCAACAATAAATTAATGGACGACTGTTTGACTGATTGGTTTTTGAGATTTGACTGATTGATTGATTGACTGAATGCTGCTGAAAATGCTAAACAAAAGTTTTTGGGACAAAATGTGGTTCTCTGTGGCGTTGTTCGAGTGTGTGGCTATTGGTGTTCTGTACAGGTGTACATATGTATGTACATAGTACGGGTGAGAGTTATGAGGGTGAGTGTGAGTGTGTGTTTCAGTGATGCAGGCGCTTTTTTGCTAGTTTGTGAAATGGAAATAAAACAAATAAACAAACCGACCAATCAAAGAACCCAATCTACACACCAATTAAAGTTGCAATCAATTGGAAATGGCACACAACACAACAGAAGAAAATCAAAAATTTTCCAGAAAAAAAAAGGTGCAACAGTAACACGGCAGTAAACTTTTTAATGGGCAAAAAAGCTATACAAAAAACTCTGGCAAACTAAAAAAAAAAAAGAATTCAAAAAGGAAAAATAGAGCCCAAACAAAGGGAAAGAACTGCAGGCAAACAACGAGAAGAACAAATACAAATTGGCACACACACACACACACAAATATACATATATTCATGGTAAAAATATATATAGTGTGTGCGAAAAATAATTCCAAAAAATATTCGACGGGCAAATCGCAGGATAATTGGACGGGCACCTGGAAACACGCTCAGCGGCTGGAGCACTTGGGTGGAACGCAGTGGCGGTGGTAGCGGTGGCAGCTGTCCAAACGGATCTTGATCGTTCGAGATGGAAGACGTGGGCGGTGAGATCATCGATATGTCACCAATGGTCGCCATGTCATTACTCTGGCCAGCTGCATTCCAAAATAATTAAAATAAATGATGGAGGGGATAGAAAATGGAGATTTAAGTGATTAGGATGGTTAAAACACATTTATTATTAAAAACTTAGACTCAATATCAAAATTTATCAAAGTTTAAGACATATATTTTCTATTTCACATTTATTTAGAATTTTTCTAGTATTAAAATCCCAGTTTTATTCCATATTTTCCCCCAGTGCACCTGCATTCAGCGGAATTCGCTGGGTTCGGTAGTGGAGCATGCAAAGGCTTTTAATTTTGTCCCGCACGTGGCAGGTTGGCCACAAACAACAGCAAAAGGAAAGGGACTACGACAAGGAAAAGCTGAAGGCGAAGGCAAAGGAAACGCCAGAGAAAAGCCATGGAAACGCAAAGTAAAAGGTGTGCGGCGCCATATTTCGCACATAAATTGTATGCCAGCTCCGGATCCGGGTCCGGTTAAAAGTCCGGATTGTGGGTATATATGGGTAAAGGGTAAGGGTATAAGGATACAAGGGTAAGGGTACTGCTATAGCAAAAGGCAGCTGCACGAGATGGCGTCGCATGCATGGATGCATACGCAAAGCATTTACGCCAACGCCTCGCCAGTCACGGACCCGAGAAAAGCAAAAGGCGGAGGCGGAGGTCTGAAGATTCGCCAGCGTGCCTGAGAAATTGTGGAGTAGCACATACATCTACATATTTATACAATATATGTAGCCACATATGTGGGTGGGGCGGCGATCCGGTGGCTTTGGCCAAGCTGCGTGCCTCTGCATAAAATAGATTTCCATTTTGATTCGCTGGCAAAGGCAGGAAAAAATGCCTGAGAATCTTGCGGTGAGGCAAACCTATATCCTGGTTACCTTTTATATAGAGTACAGAGTGCCTTCTTTTTTATCAGGAACAAAATTAAAAGCATTAGACTTTGCATATTCTACAGGGTTATAAATCTATAAAGGCAATAATGGAAGATAAAAGGGAAGAGGGAATGAACTTCACATGTTTTCCTTCCTTCAAATTTATTTTTAAATATTAAGCAAAGCTTTTCTTTGTAATATATATATTACCCTGTTTCCCAAGATCAACTTGCAGTCAAACTCTGGAACCTGCAGTTATTGCAGGATTTCCCACTGCAAAATAGATCAATCACGGCTGAATAGCGTAGAATATGCCATGGGAAACCCTACAGACACTTTTCCCCCATTTCCATAGTGCATGATTTCTTGCTCCTTCAATTTCCTATATTTTTTTTTTGCCTCCCTCCCTGCCTCACACATATGTACATCCTGATACGTGTGTGTAAACCTTTTGCAGGACTTAAAAAATGCCTCGTTGGCTGCGATAAATGTGCCCATGGCTCCTCGTTGTTGTGGTTTTGCCTTAGGAGCCCTCCCCCCTCTGCAGCTAACCCCCCACACTCCACACTCCCCACTCACACACACACACACACACACTATACACAACAACAACAACAGCAACACGTGCTGCTTTTTCTACGGTTCGGTATTTTGAATTTTTATTATTTGCAATTTGCGTTAATGTTGTGGAAAAAAGCATGTGGCTGTTATGGCTTTGGCTTTAGCTCATGTCCTTCTGTCCTTTCCCTATCCCTCCCTCCTCCTCCTCTTTTTCTTGGCATATTGAATGGCCATTTGTGTCACACACACACACACACAAACACACACATACTTGTACTAGTTGTGTGTAAGGGGAAAAAGAGAGGCACACGCACACACTAATGACCTTTTCATGGCCGCTCCATCCAGCGGATGAATGCAAGAAATGTGGGCAAATTATGGGCCTGACAGAGGATCCTCTTTGCCTCCTTTATGGCCCTTTCCCGCACCTCTATATCCCAACGTCGTCGTCGACGTAGTCGTTATTGACAAAATGATTTGTAAACATTTTGCGCATCATTAGTTGGCGCTGCTCGGAAGATATGGCCTGCATTTCCCCCTGCCATTTAACCGATTAAAATCGTGCATGCATCACATTTCCCAGGGGAAAAGCGGAAAAGGTTTTCCAGCCAAACACGATGAAAAAATGTGATCTATGTATATTCTATATTTTTTTTTAATAGGGAAATGTATGTTCTTTTATAGAGAAAAGATTATGGAAGTGAAGAGTTTCTTTCAAAAATATTTTAAAATGTTTACATTAACTGTTTTTATGAAGTATCTATTTTTCAAAATGTTTAAAGCATAAAAATAGCACTTTTTTATTAAAAATATATTAATAATTTAAGTACAATGCAATACAAATTATTTATTTGATTGTTTTCTTATTTTTGACTGACTTTTAGGCTCCCCAACTTAAGTTTTTAAGTCCATTTCTATTGCTGCAACATATACCCATTACATTTTCTAAGTTTTTCCCCTGTTTAACCTCTCTTTGCACCTGCTTAATGTTAAACTCTTTGCTGACACCGCAAAAAGGAACAAAATAAAAATAAACTGCTTCCGGCTTCAATTGCATCAATGGACTGGAATGGGGAGTTGCCTTGAGGAGAAGACGAAGCCGAGGGTAAAGGGTAAGCAAAGGGAGGCTCAAGGCAAATATTTGCTTAAATTTGTGCTGAGGTTAAGCTTTTTGTTTGCCTTCAGAGGCTCCTCTCCTCTCCTCTCCCCTCTGCTGAGCAGAGTTGATGACATCCAGTGGCCTCCGCCGCAGTCTGGGGCAGTTGCATCCGCTTCGGTTCGCCTGTCCCCTGACATAGAAAAATAGTTGTGGGGAATGGGGCAGGAAAACACTACCACATACATACATACATACATATGGGGAGAAGTGGAGGGCCGGTCGAGCTGCGTTTTGACTGCATGCCAAGGCTGATACTCCACTGGCGATGCTGATGACGCAAGCAGTCAACCACACGGATGTTATTCATGTGCGAGTGTGTGAGCGAGTGCAAGGCTCCTTCGCACACAGACAGAAAAATATCATATGTACATATATAGACATAACCTGCTGGTCCAAAACTTTATATAGCCAATCAAGATTGAAGCTGATAAAGTCAGAAAGCCAAAACTTATTAGCCAGAGATCTTGGGAAGTCGTAAAAAAACTTAAAGATGGTTCGCATCTGTTGGAAGATATTTGGAGCTAAACTAAGAGCTTTTCTTTCAAAAAGAATTCATTTTCCAAAGATAATAAAATTTAAACCGAAAAACAAAGGAAATCTATGAAGTTTCTAGCATATGAAAGAGTTTTTTTTTAATTTCTAGATAAACTAGAGCATTTAAAACCTTTTAATTGAGTCTAAAAGTAAGCAAATAATTTGTTTTCAATACCTAAAGTAGTGTTCATTAATGTTTTTAAGGATGAAACATTTTAAATTCGAATTTTTAAAGGTTTTTAAAAGGGTTTAAACAAGCCTAGTAATTTCTTTAGCAAAATACAATACCATATTTTTCTTTATTTCTTAAATTTCTGTCAATTACCAATTCCTTCCTTTTATATTTTCTGCTTCCACCAATACAAGTATGCAATAACCAATCAAATCTATTTTTATTTGCTCAATTTTCTCATTGTGCAAAAACTTTGAGGCCTCTGGCCATTGACAAAAAGTTGCCTGCAGTCCCCGAACTGTTTGGTTCTGTTCTTTTCTGGCCTGGCCTGGCCTGTTCTGGTCTGTCCTGTTCTGGCAGTTGTGACAAGTGGCCTCCAACTGGGCTGCAGCTCCTCCCTGCGGGAGTAATCGGGCATTACGCAATCCTTGCGGCATATTTCTAGGCTGGCCACGATAATTGATACCCTTTGTCGTCCTTAGGAGTCGCCCTCTTGACGGCAAATCAAATTAGCGAACAGAATTGAAAACTTATTTATGCATGAGAGGCCGCTAATCATCTTTTTCGGAGAGAGAGAGAGAGGGGAGTAATTTAAAATTCAATTAACTAGACGCACAAACTGAAAGGGTTTCCCTGTAAATATCAATTCTTCCTTCCCCGCTTTACTCTCCCCATTGAAATAGATATGTAATACTCCTATTCAAAGTCAATATTCATGTTCGGATTCAATGCAAGCTGAGCCGTTGATGAAAAGCCTTTTAACTCGGCTACTGCTTCTTCGGTGAGGCTTTTGTCTTAAACGGTTTGTCAACTAAATGCATGATTGATTAAATGAAATAAAAGCCTCACACACACACACGCACACACGCACACCTTGCAGGATATTCAAGCTTGTGTGTGTGTGTTCATTAATAGGCTTTTGTCTTTGCCCACCGCAAAAATTATTGCTGCTCAAATGCACTTGAATGTGGCATTGTTTTGGCTCTCCTCTGCAGGCAGCCGGCAACATGCAGCTCAGACCGCAAAATCCTTAAATGCTGCATTAATGACCACCCACACATACACACTGGAGTCGAGTGACCTCACTATTCTCCAGGACATAGCCTGCCCCTCGATGATATCACAAATTAAATACACTTGCACGTTAGCTTAACTCGAAATTCAACAAATATTGAGAGGAGAACGGCCATGGAGGGGCGTGGCAGCTGCAGGACTCTGGATTGCTGTGTAAGCACGTGTCTGGGTCGAGCACTTGACAATCAGCACTCACAACAGCCAGCCGTCGTCGACGGCCGACAGGACGAAAAGGCAAAGGCAGGCGAAGGATGCCAAATTCGAACAGTGGGAACAAAAGACTAAAAATTAAATGAAACCTAGCCATATAAAATATAAAATTAAGGATAATGAATAAATTATAATATATATAAAAGAGTTTAGGGAATCTTAAATCCTAAATAGTATAGAAATGTTGTATAAAAAAATATCTAAATCCCTTTTTCACCTCCACTGTGCCACCCTTCAGCAGCTGGGTCTGAGGGCTTGTCTTGGCTGTGTTGGCTTTTGGGATGCCGCCATTGTCATAGCTTGTTGCTATTCCCGCTCTGCCGCCCAGCAGCATCTGCCAGCATTCCCCGCATCCTTTTGGTCCTCAAATCGACAAGGAATATTGACAGTGCGGGCAGCTGTTAATACAACGCAAACTCTCCATTTTCGGCTTCCAACCTATATCCATCCTTAGCTGGTTGTAACTGCTGTTGTTTTCGTTATTCCAGCCAGAGTTTGCACGTATTATCGCATGTGTTTATTTGTCAACACACCGCTTCGTTGCTCCAAGCCATCCGCATTATGCTTTTACCCCGCACTTTAAAAGGCATAACTGTTGCAGTCAGCACCACCAACACGGCGTATGATTAATTTCACTGCCTGCAATCCATCAGTGGTGGAGTTTTTCTTTTGGGTAGCTTATACACTGCCGTTCGTTTAACCATAACGATCTGACATTTTTCACATTATTAAAATCACTTGCGAACAAAGAGTGATGAGCGCGGAAAAAGTTTAATGTGAAAAATATCACGTATACGCCGTGTATGGCACGTTAAAAATGATGTTGGCCATAAGTGCAAAGCATTTCCTTATAATTTTACTGCACTATCGAGACATGATGTATGGGGAAACTGCATAAGGGGTAAAGGTTAAAGAAAACACTGAGAGACTTACCGGTGCACATAGGAAAGCCATTTCGTTGCCAGTCCCCCGGTGAAAAATGCGAATTATCCTGCGTTCCTTCGGATGCTGCTGCTGCTGCTGCTCTTGCTGACTAAAGAACTTTCGGATTCGGATTCGGATTCAAAGTCCTCCGCAGTCAAATCCAATTCTCGACCAACGTGTCGTCTCAGCTTCACTTTTCTTTTTCCCCAACTTCACTTTATCCAGTTTTCTCTCTGGCAGCTGGCAAATGATAAAAACTGGCGACGCACTGCTAGAAAATATGCATTTTTAATGCCATAAATTAGTTTTGCCGTTTGCCGTGCACCGGGGAGCTGCAAAAGAAGAGAGAGAGAGAGAGAATAAAGGGAGTGTCAGAAGTGCTGAAATGAAACAAGCTCAACTCTGCAGAGTGCCTGCAGCTTTTTAGGGAGAAGTTTATGGTAGTTCTAAAAGAGGTTTATATATTTCGAGCTCTAATCGCCTGATTCCATTAGCGTACTAGCTTTAGTTTAAGCTTCAAGTCGATGTGTTTTACTATTTAGGATAATGTAGAAAAGTTTATAAGCAAAAAGCTTAATAAATTAACATTATTTTTATCACATAATACATTTATAAAAATATATATTAAGTATAGTCATGAAAAGCGTCATGGCAATGGAACTTTTAATTTTTTAAATACTTGAAAATATACTCAAAAACTTCATACTATATTAGAAAATATACATTTAAATTATATAATAAATTATGCACTTTTTAAACTTAAATAAAGCGTTCTTAGTTCTATTTTAAAGCCTGTAAAAATTCATATCATGCATACTCGACACTTTACACTCTGGTTAAAGGGATTTTCCCGGAATTAATTTGCAGTTTTCATGCCTGGCTTTAAGCAACTCGCTGCCAGCAAAACCCAGCCACCGAAATCACATAACCGCATTGAAATTAATGCTGTCAGCACGTCAGTGGGGGGAACTTCATTCTCAATCCTTTTTCCCACAGGTGTATGGCGGCGACGGTGGCGGTGGCGGCTGCCAACTGGCAAAAGTCAAATTAAATTCTATTTTTAGGCGCCCAAATGTTGGCGAACCCTTTCATTCCCTTCCCTTGCCTCACGGGTTTGTTAATTACTCCATGAATTTGATAGTTTTCCATCAGTGCGGATCACACACGGGGCCTGATGCTGACGATGATGATGATTATGTGGAAAATGAATATGCAAATGGGGGAAAACCGTACGAGTGTATGGATGTTATATCGCAATAGGAATAGGGATGTACAAGAGAGATAGAGAGAGAGAGAGAGAGCTCTCGAGTGTATCAAATTCGGGGTTGTGGCCTCACAGTTATGGATACCAATTAGAATCTGGTTATCTGGCATCGGCAGCGGCACAGCGATTCGGGATTCATCCGCAAGCGAGGCACAAACTGAACAAGGAAAATCTCTTGCAGCCGAAATGAGCTGGAAAATTCGAGAGGGAGAAACAGTGAAGCTGCCTGCGATGAATGTGAATGCACTGGCGGAAACTAGTGAGAGTCATGGCCAGTTTAGAGTTTAAAAACATTTTAAAATATTTGAAATTAGACTATAAAATCTGAGGTGACAATAATCTATTATTTTAAATTCTCCTTAGGTTGTAAGTGTCCGATTTTTCTTTCTTTTGGTTTTTTATATTTTTTTCTGTGTGTGAAAATTTTGTTTCTCTCCCAGTGTTGGCTCTGCATCTGGGCTAATGATGCGCATGATGTGGCGGCATTGTCCTCGTCTTTATCCCTTTCCCTCACGCCCATTTGCAGGCCCATCAACTTCACTTCATCTGCATCTGCAGCTTCATCTGCAGCACTGCATTTACTTCATCCCCAAGCGAATCCCGGCATCCTGGCATCCATCCCACTGACTTGACTTAGCTTGGATAGCCTCCAACTGTGCGCTGCACCGCATGAAATTAATATTAATCGCAGCAATGCATTAAAGCCGCTTTTAGCTTCTAGATTTTCCTGCCGCCAGGATTTCCACACACACATACACATAAACACAAAGCCGTGCCGCCTCAGCTCGGTTTCCTTTGTTGCAATGTGTTTATTGTGAATTTTATTTATTGCTTTGCGGTCGTGGCGGTTATTAAAATTGCCACTGGCAATTTGTAATCATTAAGGTTTCTTGCTGTCTCTTTCTCTGACTTTATATCCCTCTCTTTCTCGCTTTCTCTGCCTTTTAATGCTTGTGCTTTGCATACTTTTGGCTTTTGGGCGCCCATTTGACAGGCGGCTGACAAAAGTCAGTGACATTTTAACCAAACTAATACCCATGCACTTATGCAAATCTCACACAGACACTGCAGCCTCCCAGAGAAAAAGATGGAAAGAGAGAGGGAAAGAGAGAGAGAATGGGTGGGAGATAGATGCGATGCTGGCTTTGCCATTTGCACATTTAACGTCCTAGTCCTCGTCCACGTCAGCCTTCCCCTGGCTTTCTCTTTGTCTTTCTCCCACCTCTAAATCTAGCTCCATTTTCCCCATCTCTCTTTCTCCTTCTCTCACCATCTCTGTCTCCCTGTCTCTTCCACTCTCTCCCACTCTCTCTTTCTTTAGTTGTCGTGGCAAAATTTAAGTGGCCACTTGACTAAATTAATATGACACTGCAGCAAGTGCAAGTGGCCAGGACTTGTCCTTTTTCCACCCACTCTCCAACTATCTGCTGGTCTCTGCTTCTACTCTCCCAACTCTCGGTTAACAATATGAATAATTATGACGAACTACGGCTGATTTGCACACAGGCAAAAAATTCAAGGAAATATTAAACTAGAAAGCCCTTTATGTTCATTATAATAAAGGGTTTCGGTGTACACTTTTGATTAAAAAATAGAATACTTTAAAGTATCTGACTTCCATTTCTGATACTTCATTTTATTTCTGTGAATATTTAAGTTTATAAATATTAATCAATTTATTATTTTTATAATTAAATCTTTTCTTTAAATAGTCCCTCACTATTTTCAGTGAATTTCTCCAATATCCCATCAATAGAAACTTGACAAATTTGCAAGAGGCGTAACCTTTTGAGGAATTTTGCACCCAATAATTTACCAAGATATTTTGCAGTCCCCTCAGCTGAAGGTATTCATCATCACAGGTGGCACCCAACGTCTTCTTCTGTCAATTGCCTTAAATGCAATTTAATTTTCCACCTGATGATGTCCTCTATGTAAGGCCTTTGCACTTATGTGTCCTTCCTCAGCACAGAAGCAGCAACAACAACGAGAAAAAATAAAGTAACAACCACAACAAATACAAGTAGAAAAAACCGAGAAAATCCCAGCTGGATTGTCGCCGTTGCAAACTCTTTTTTTCTTTTTTTGCTGTTGTTGCCGCACAGCCTGCGTCCTTCGCTTTTCGTCCTTTTCTCCGCCCACTAAAAAGCAACCCTGCAAGCCTCCATTCAAGTTCCTGTCCTGTGTCCCAGTCCCTATCCTCTTCCCTGTCCACATCTCAGTGTCACACTTGGCTCGCAGTTTTGTGGCCAGGCCAGGGCTATGAAAATAACCATAAGGCAATTGCCCGGGCGGGTTACACAGCATTCCGCCCTCGTTCCCTGTCAGGACCCCACCGTCCTGTGGTGGCACTCATAAGCCTTGAATGGTAAATGTCAAAGTTACTCCTTAGCGTAACATTCGACACATCGGGCGTTGAGGTGTGAGAGAGTCCCCCCAGTGTGTGTTGTGTGTGTACACTCATATGTGCACTGAGGTAAAAACTAGGATTGGGAAGGAGTTTTGAAAAGGATGTAAAAATGAATGAGAAATGTATTAAAATACATTTTGAATGTAGGAAATTAAATATTTTCTACTATACTAAACTATACTTCCTTACACACTTTTCTCTTTTATAGTTTTCCCAAATTTATAGTTTAATCCTTGCTAGTTTTAGCTCAGTGCATGTGTGGGCTCTAAGCTAGAGTCCTGTGCCCAGCCTGGATTACATTACACTAAGTTCTGTGCAAACACAGTTGGCGCAGTTCATTAACATGTTACATGGAGTTCAGTCGGTCTGGGGACTCGACTTCGTTCCACTTTGGATCTGGGGATGTAGAATGTAGGATGGAGAATGAAGGATGTGGGATATATGGTATGAGTATGAGAATGGGGATGAGCATGAGGATGCTTGCCTCTTTGCTTCTGTTTGTCTGTGCAAATGTATGCGTAAGCACAATATGCCAGCCTATCTGGCTTTCTCAGTGCAAAGGGTGTGAGCAAGGATATACTCTCTCGTACATCCTTTATGCTTTCTTTTTTTTTTTGCCGATGCGGAAGTGTTGCCCCAGCAGCCTCCTCCGCCACTTGAAAATGGAGCAGCTCAAAGCGTTCCCATCCGAATGGGAAGCACACACTCTGGAGCGTAGGTTTTAGTCTAAGCTGTGCATTTAAATGTGAGGCATTAATAATTAACAGCCGAGCTTTGCGAATGCAGCCTCCAAGTGGGCAGGCTCTTCCCCTAATTAGGCGGCTTTCTCGGACGACGACTGATCATCATCATCATCAGCGCTATTCTCTAGTTAATTTGCAGTTTTAATACGTTTTCCACTTGTGGCCAGTTAGAGAGAGAGAGAGAGGAACTGGCATAAACTTTTAACCGAAATAAGGCAGCCAAAATTTCATTTCGTCAGCCTGCAGACGAATCCTCCTTCCTGGAACCTCCTTTCCTTTCTAACCTCTTCCCTGGGGGACTTGCAACCAGCAGCCGTTGCATACTTTGCGGCGCAAACAAAACCAATCCCCCAACAGCCGCAGAGCAGCCACGCCCCCCGCCCCTGCACCATATATTTGTGTGTGTGTGTGTGTGTGGGTATGTGTATGTTGCACGTCAATGAGTCCCGAAACAAAACCCCAAAAACAACTCATACACCAATAGGCACACACACAAAACAGCACACCACACACTCAGACAAGGATATAAAAGTGCACAGGCAGAAATCCTTAAAAAATATCACAGAAAAAGAATGTAAAATAGATGATTTTATTATTTAAATATTTTTGAATCATTTTTGAACCTCTTTTTATTGATTTTGTTATCAAAACTCCTTATTTAAAAAATTAATTGCTAGAGTAACAATTTTCGTACCATTATTTTCACATTTTAGGGCCAAAAATTAATCATTTAAAATCATTTTTATAGGATTTATTTATATATATTTTAAAACTGTTTGTTTTCTATTTCCAAATCCCAAAATTCACATTTTTTTAGATGTGCATCGCTGCTAGTCATTCGCTGCAAGGCAGGCCTTAAAACTCGCAGCAATTCGTTTTAATGAATCCATCTACATCAAGAGCCAGGGCCAGAACCAGAACCAGAGCCAGATCCACATCCTCGTCCACATCCATGCAGGCCGCAGAATGCACTGGGAAATGGAGGAGCAGCAGGATGTGAGGATGTGAGGATGTGGTGGGTGGCACCGAGTGGTTGCATCTCCAGCCGGAGAGGAACTGATTGTATCAACTTCCTAAGTGGATTTTGCAGTCCAACTGGCATTAAGCTCTTGGCCGCAGGTAATTTCGTATGAATGAAAAGCAAAAGTCTGCCACCGCCACCCACCAATGCCACCATTCCCCCTGAGCTCTGTTTTCGTATTCGTATTCTGCAGTGTTTTCTTGCACCGCTGCAGTTTGTTTTGTTGCCGAGCGACAATGACAGGACCGACTGGCAGGACGAGAAGCATTGCTCTGGACTCGAGACCACGGACTGAAGTCCTCATTCCAATTTGAAGCATTTGCTTACAGTAGAAGCTCGGAAAATGAATAGTTACAGTCTCGAAAATCAAATAAATAAATCATTTTTGACTTGAACTTTTAAAATTAAACATTAAATTTTAACTTCTTGCTGAAACCTGTTTTAAATATTATTTTAAGAATTAATTTCTTCACAAATTCAATAACAAAACAAATAGTTTTCAGAGTTTAACAATTAGTTTTGACATACTATAATTACAGTTGCCTTAAGCAGACTTTGTATAATTATTTATTTATTTATAATTTTAGTTTAAAGGCTGCTTAAAACATGTGTTTGTTAATTAAAACACAAAACATTAAAATAATAATGAGTTTTCATAAGAAACCTAAAAGAAGATTAATTGGAACAAAGCTCCACTTACTTTATGATTTTACTAAAAATATAAAAATACATATTAAATATATTAAAAAAACTTGACAGTAACATAATTTCTCCTCAACAAGAACTAATTTCTTCTCAGCAACCACAGATTCTTTTAAAACAAAATCTCCACTGTACTTGGCTATGCATATGAGCAGCTAAAATCTCCGTTTCCCGAAGGGCCACAAGACCTAACTACCCGAATCTCCCCTAGCGTCAAATCTCTGACATTTCATGCCTTTTTGAGGTTTTCTGGTCGCGAGCTTCGCTGTCCTCGGTCTTATCCTTTTTTCCCTCTGCCCCTTCTCCTTCTCCTTTTATCCTGCCCACTGCCCTTGCTGCTTCTGTAGTGACATTGTCTTTCAATAAACATTCATTCCTATGGCCATGGAGCGCTGGGAATCCGCCAGGACAATCCTCCTTGGTTCCGTTATGATTTTTGTTTGCCTGTCGAAACTTTTGCTCGTCCTTTCAGCTGCTTTCTGATCCTGAGCCCCTCCGCTTCTATATGCGACTTTTCCTGCTGTGGCTTTTCGCACTCATGAATTTTTAAGCGGCATCTCTGCAGTTGCCAGAAAACAGCAACTAACACCAAGTCCGTTTCCCCCCATCCGCTTTTCTTAGTTTTTCCTGTGGCCTCTCCTGTTTTGGTCGGAAAAGTTGAAATAGTTTCAATGCAATTTTGATGATTCGATGTTTGAGGGGAAACTGCTGCAGTTATGCTGCAGGTGTTCCATAAGCAAGGAAATAGCTATGCACTTGGAGTAAGAATAACATAAATTTTAGAATATTTCTCATAGAAATAAATACAAATTTGAAATAAGGATAAACTACAGAAAAGTTTTAGATATCTGTAACATTTTTAGAAGATTTTTTAGCTAGAATACATTAAGAAGTTCCTTTTTTTCTCCCTGTGCATGCTTCCCTCCCGATTGATGCGTATCCAAGCACTCAGAATATCTGAATGGGTTTCCGAAATTGAAAACATTGTCAAGCTCCCTTACCTGGGCTCCCCGAGCCAATCAAAAGCACACTTTTAATGGGAATTCATTGCAGCTCATGAAATTCAAACCACCCTCTCAAAATTCTATGACAGTTTCCGCAATCAATTTCTGTTTATTAATTTTCAAACATTCAACATATGACCGTCATTGGGTTTCAATTGATTACGCATCAAAAATATAAGTGAAAAACAGAAGTGCATTCTCATGTGGTTCTTTTTTTTTTGGCAAAATATTGGCCATAAAAAAAGCCAAGCAAAGATCATTTAATAAAGTTGAGTGGAAAATGCGCAGGCAGTTGGTTTTTGATAGATTCACCATTAAATTGGATGGCGTTTGTTTAGTCGCCTGGAAGGACCATAAAAATCATAAACAGCGGTAAAGGTGAGCAAAAAATGTTTAAGTAAAGTTAACAGGGAATAATAAAGCAACGAAGTACGATTAATATGGGTAGAGACCTATCTCAAAAGTATGGGAAAATACACGATTAAAATCGGAATACTTTTTAGAAGGCCACTCAAAGAGTTCATTTTAATTTTTAGCCAGTCATTAATATAAAATCTTTGCTTGTCATATTAAATCAAGATAAGTACAATCTGGGAATGCCAGTATCACGGTGGTTCTATTTTTAAAATGTAGTTGTAAGGTTTATAATCTTTTAGTCTGCTGATATATTTTTAGTCAAGTACTTTTAATACTTGAAAAAAAATTGATTAATGGGTTTGTTATGTCAAACAAATAACTGAATAAGAGTGTACTAATTAAAGCACGTTGTTTGGCACAATTGCAACCTTTTGGTCTATGTTTGGACATGATGCGATAAAGCCTTAAGTAATAAGCTATATTATACAATCTAATTGCAATCAGTTATTGTGTTTGCTGTAAGCAAATATAGAAACCACTCGTCGTGGCTTACGCAAACTTTGTCATTCATAAAATTTATGCTTGTAACAGCTTAATCATAAATTAAAGTGCGATTGGATAGGGTAAAAAATTATTAATACAGATGAGATTTTATAAATTTGAAATATTAAGCAGGAATAATAAATATTTTATTAATAGTATTTATGTTTCAAATATTTCTTCAAACTTTTTTAATCGGAAGCCGATGGAACCACATCTCTTGTTCCATGCGAAATTTATAAATTCATAACTTGTTCGATTACATTTTCCTTTTTAAAAAAACTGCAATTTAATGCTATATTTTTTCTTATAAACGTCTGTGCCTGTTACTCGATATTTACTGTATGTAATCAAATTCGAATATGAGCAAAAAGCGATGGAAAAGCGAGAGTATCGAAATGCAGCATGGAAGTCTGTGTTGTTGTTTTTGCTGTCGTTCTGTTTGCACAATTCAATTCATCTTTTTTTTGTCGCTTTTTGCCGGCCGCTGAAGGTTTTTAATTGAGTTGAGTTGTTGTTGTTCTTGCGGGTTTCGCAGCAGCATCGTGATTTTCGTTTTAAAATTAAATGGAAATGCAATTGTTTTTAAACGCGCAAACTTGTTGCAATTTTCGTTTATTGCTTTATCTTGTCTCGTTCTTTCTTCTTTGCCGCCTCTCTTTCTCTCTGCCTCTGACTCTCATGTAATAATGTATTTCCAGTGAAATGATGAGCGGTGACACGGAGATGAGAGGAGAGATTTAAGACAGATTCTTGGGGCATGCCATTACTTATTGCTTACCTCTCATTTATTTTACGATTTCACTGTGGCTGCCCCTAACATTAATTGATATTGTTAAAAATAAACACGCACACAGAGCGATAACCCCGAAATTCTTAATTATTTATTGATTCAGGTGATTAGCCAAAAAAAAAAACGCAAGGGAAAGTTGACTTTACTTTATGGGGCAAGTGCACTTGAGGAACAGCGATTAGCACTACGCGACTGATAACGAAGATTGGACGGCACCTAAGCACTAAGCACTAACAACCGACAATGGCTAATTAACAATGTTTACACCTGTACGAGAAAAGAAACCGAAACACGGCACCGCTCGAAAACTGAAAAGCTGACTGACGGCATCAGAGTTCCAGATAAAACTGAGAGACGGGGAGCGGTCCAAACAGCTGGGGAATGGGTGCTAGAGAGTGAGTGAGATTGGGGCAGTCAAAGAGCGTAAGCTGGAGAGTCATAAAAGCGTAAAACCGGCCAGACCAGAGTTATTGGTGTTGTGATATGCTTGCTAGGAGAGAGGAGCAACACAATGGAAAGGGAAACAACGAGAGCGATAGCGGGTGAGAGCCAGCAGGTTCCAGCAGAAGCCGGGAATACGCTTTATGGATTAGCTGGAAAATTTGATTTCCAAAGAATGAAGCAAGATCAGTTGAATGGAAGCTATAAAAGATCTTGGAAAGTGGATAAACAATTCAGAAAAAATTTTCTAAGCGAAGAATTGGTAGATAAACTTGAGAAATAAATATTTTTCAAAGTCTTAAAAAGAGTTTTGAACTTTTATATTTTATTTTACAACATTGCTCAGAAATACTAAGTGAAATTTTGAATAAAATCTTTTATTTTTTTCTTTATCTGCATTAACATTAGCTAGAAAAGAAAACCCCTACAAAATTTTATTTTTAATATTCATTTTTAATGTTTTTTAATTTTCTTTTCACTACATCCTTACCTGTAATATATTCTTTTTACAATAATAAAACGATCCATTATAATAAACCAAAAATTTAAATAAATTTCACTCTCAGAGAGTATTCAAAAGAGTAGTAAATTTCCTATTAGTCAACAAAAGCCTTTAATGCCTTTTTACTATGCAATTCCCTGTTGTAAACTAGCATATAATTAAGCCAAGTATTGTTAGAATATTATAGTAAAACGATATATGGGGCGCTCTCAGCCATTTCACTAGCACTGCTCGCCTTTATGATATATTTAGCATACGACGTGTGGCCAATTACGCATACGCACCGAGAACAAAACCGAAACGAACTTGGAAACGGAAAGTGAAAGCAAGGCTTACATCCGGTTTTCCACATAGACAAGGCCCAAACCCAAGCCAAACCTCCCTCTCGAGCTGCACATTTATTATCGAGACAAGCTACTTAGTGTAATCGCATTTGTATCTGCAATTACACGACTGCCGGCCGGGCTTTTGATTGTGATTCGGATTGGGATTGTGAATCGGTTTCTGTTTCGGTTTCGGATTGCGATTTCCCATTTCGATTTCGGTCTCGATTGCGGTCTGTTATCAGTGGCATCGATGGTGGGAGAGGGAGTGGGTGTGGGTGTGGGTGGCAGGTAAGGCCTTAATTCCCCCGCGAGAGTGTTTCGCCAATTAGTATCGAGGGGTGTCGACTTTCGAGTGCCGATTAAATCGATAGGGGTTGGGGGGCTCAGAGGAGTTGACAGAAGCGTGCCTCGGTAGTACTTGTAATTATAGGGGTACTGATAGTGAGTGACACTCCACGAGGCCGTGATAAAAACTCAACACAATTGGAGATATGAAAAGTAACTTAAATAAGTGAACTTGAAGTGTTCTGGGTGTTTCACATGCTTGAGATACTTTAGTTGTGAAAAAACAAATAAATATTTAAGTTCAGTAAATAGATAAAGAAAAACAATATTTAAACATATCTTCTCACAATAAGGCAGAAAATGTTCCCAATTGCTGCTTCAAAATATTCTTTAACAGATAAATCATTCATTTAAATCACTTTATGGTATGTGTTAAGATGATAAAAGGACACAGATTAAAGGACTAAGATAGTGGCTACATATTTCCTCTTATAAGTGCTTTATAGTTATCACCCCCAATAAATCCATTTTATGTGTTAAGATAAAGCGCAATAGTTTAACATTCTGGGCTCTAAATTGTTGCTGTTGCTGGCAAAGATGCTGACTTTGAATCACTTTTGCTTTGCTCATTAATCTCAATTCGAAGGCTTCAAACGTTTTCTTCGAGAATCTTGCGATTTTCCCCACCCTGCTTGTGTGTGTTTTTGCAATTATTTATGTTGTTCATTTGTTCAACGGCCACGACAGCTGAACAAAGCAAAGAGGGGTGCAGCAGCATGGCGTAGGAGCAATAAAAGGAGCAGCCATGTCCTCGTCTTCTTCGTCTTTGTCGTTGGACGTGGCCGAAGGGAACAGGAACATATCATTTACATGCCAGGCCAGCTGCACTGACAAACCTAAGAGGAACGTGATGGTCGAGTTTTCCGATCATAAAATACACAGCATAAGAATAACTGCTGCTGGCAAATATTAAGAAGGCAGCGCCGAAAAGTAGGCCAGGAATTCAACTTACTAATCCTTGCATATAAGAAATATTAGGGAGAGTCATAAAAATCTCTTTAAATTCGTTAATATTTGTCTGTTTCAGTTACAATTTGGTATGTGGTTAGAAAAAAACAACAAATTTAGAAAGCATAAAATTTAGACTTTTACAAACTATCGAGAGTTAAGATTATTTCCAGTGTATCTGAATGAAATACGGAGCAGCCACAATGACGCAGCCCTCCTCCACCCCCAAACGACCCCCTTCTCCAAGGCTGGGATGTAAAGTTTAACACATAAACTCAAGACAATTTGTGCGCGTATGTGTAAGGAATAAAGGCAAAAGGCAAATAATTTACAAGTTTCTGCAGCTCAGAGGGAGGTGGCGTGGGTGGTTCCAAGCTGTGAGAAGGAGGAGGAGATGAGGGTGGTGGCGGGGATAGAGGATAGCCAGCGAGAACATGTGCGAAAGCAAATACAAATTCAGCGAGCGAACTTTTGCTGCTCTCGTAGGCTGCAGCAGCGCAAGCAGCAACAACAACCATCCAGACACACAGACTGAGGCGCGCATAAACTGCTCACGCACACATGGACAGCGGAAAATGTGTTACAGCAAAAGTGTAAAAATAAATAATTTAAAGTGTGTGTAAAGGACACGGCTGCGAAAAACATTGGGCGGCCATTGCCATAAAGCGTTGAAAGGGGGAGGCGGGGTGGCGAGGGTTTTGGAGGTGATTCAAAGTTGGCGGTAGACACATACACTTATATGTGGAAAATTCGCATACGCAGACATACGAGAGCATGCAGTTATGGCCAGTTGCTGTGATTACACGGCAAGAAATAATAGTCAAAATATATATTACCTGAAAAATATAATTTATATGTATTTCTTTTTAATTTAATTCCTATTACTTCTTGGGTATTAAGTAATATTTATTCAATTAAATTCTTTTCCATCATATTCTTTTTAATAACGAATTTTTTATACTGCCTTTTTGACCCCTCCTTCGCTTTTCTTCTACTTTCTCTTCATTCATCTTTTCGTTTTCTGTGTTCCGTAAACTTTTGCGCTCAATACCACAAGAGCAATAACAGCAGCAACAACAATAACATGCGAAAAAGGAGAGGAAAGGAAGAGAAAGCAGGAGCAGCAGCAGCTGCAGGTTGCCCTTTGAAAGTGTTTCCCGCAATACAACAACAACACCAACAAACACCCACAAATAATAAGAACATAAACCATAGAGGGAGAGCGAGAAAACTTATTATTATGTTGTCAGTAAAGAAACCAACAACAATGGCGGCCATAAGAATCAGGAGCAACTGAAGAAAACTGGGAGAAAGAGCAAAAGGGACAACAAATGAAAGAGGAGAGCAAGAGAAAGGGCAGAAGGTAAGGAGAAAGTCGAACAAACAACAAAGAGGCCAACGCGTGCCAAAAGAAAAATCAACAACAAGAAAAAAGTTGAAGAAACGGAAGCAAGAAAATCAGGGGCGCACGATCAGCAAAGGATATTTCAGGATTATGTTCTGAAGAATTAAAGAGATTAACTTCTAAAGTAAGAAGAGAACTTTCTATTCTTTGAACCAAAGAATTTAAACCAAATAAATCCTTGAGAAATATTTAAGTTAACTTTGATTATATTATTATATTATATAATATTATTATAAACAATTATTATTATTATAAATAGTTGTAAAAACAAAGTGTTCCGAAGTCCGAACTATTTAGAAAAGTTTCCTTATTTTCAACTTGAACCTTCCTAACTAATAAGGGTTCCCTTCCACATTTGTCTAGAATTTATACTCTTTTATTAAACATTATTCAAAAACATTTGTTTTTAAAATATCACAAACACAAAATTTACAATCCTTACCCAGTTCCAACTGCTTCAATTTAAATTCCCTCGTAACAAACATTTAAAAATTACTTTCTGACCAACCAGAAAATCCCATCATCGCCTTCAATTGGCTTTTCCACAATCTGTCAGCTGTGGAATTCGCCTGCCATTCTCTGCATTTCCCTTTTGTTTGTCCATCTCCCCCCACCGATGGCGGGCATATGCTAATATCGGTTTCAATAAAACTATTTGCTCAACTACCTTCGAACACCTTTTGGTCGGCCACTCGTCCAATCATCGACCCTCTTGAAAATTTCTCTTTTCCGCCACTCCGCGCCACTGAGTTGGCCGGGGAAAATTCCCCCAGCCGCGCGCTTTTCCCGACCCACTCAACGGCCCCTCCGTTCGCTCGCTCGCTCGCTCGCTCGGCGCAGTCATAATTCATTCGAAAAAATAGCGAGCCAATATTTGTGCGTTGGCTTCTTTATTTCTTCGATTTTTTTTCTCATATTTTTCTTCTGCTCTGCTCCTTTTTATTCCGCTTGGCCACACAAAAAGGTGCGGAAAATGCAGAGCATTTTTCATCATTTACCATTGGAGCTGTCCCCATGCCTTGCCTGCTTATCAATATGGCCCCATTAAAGCGCTCAAATATGCGCAAATATCTCGCAATAATATTCAATCGCATAGAGAATTTCGCTGGAACGAGGAAATATATTAAATTATAGTTTTTGCCTCTATCACGCGCCAGAAACTATTTAATATTTATTTAATTGCGACGAGGACAAAGGCTCGAGTTACGCAGGAAAAAATTCAACGAATTAACTTTGCCGCTGGACCAGGGCGGACAGAAAGGAATGCAAATAATAACAATAAGTTACTTAATTAAATTTTTCACGTGCCGCAGGAGACAGACAGACACCTCCTACGCCTCCTGTGAATCCCCCCATCGCTGTCTCTGTATAATTATTATTGAATTGTGTCTGGGGAAAATTTCAATTATGAAAACCAAATAGTTCAATTATGTCTGGGAAACCGGGAGAGCTGCCTTTCATATTGTTAAATGACTTTCCTTTCAACATCTCGAGCGACTCAATTATAAAGGGATTTGGCAAAAGGCAGCGGGCCAAGTTAAGCGCGCAAAAATACAATTAAATTAATTTGACATTTCCATTTAGCGAAATTGCAGACACAACAGTTACAATTACAATTACAACATCAACGGCACAGGCAACGGCAACCGCAGTATCGAAACTAATCAAATCAAATTTCAATTATTGTATGTGCCAGTCAGTAGTGGGCGTGGCCCATTCGAACACGAGGGCGTTATTTGCAAATGCAAATGCAAATGCAGTAGAGCCTCCATCCCCCTTGATGCCCCGCCCATGACGGGGCCCCTGTTGGCGATCTCATTTCGACCCCGTTGCCATTTCGCTTGATTACATGCATTTTATATGCGCCCGCTCGAAAGTAGGCTACACCTTTCAATCACAATCAAATTTTATGCCCCTCACATGAGCACTGGCGCATGCCAAGAGCTTTCCACGGAAACGAGTGCCTACCGTACGGTCCCCTCGCTCGGTTTCCGCTGCCGAAACAAACTGCAAAACAACAGTAACTATTTGTGGGTAAAGGAGGTATACAGGAATCTTGGGCTTAGTCGAATCGAAGGTACTCTTCGGATGAGAAATTTAATTGTGAAACTCTTGGGAAAATTATGGGAAATCCAGCTTCACAAATATTTTTTCCAGCCAAGTCTCGAATTATTCACATAATGACAGGAATATACATAAAGAAATAAATAAAATAAAGAAAGGTATAACTTAAAGGGAAGGGAAATAATAAATATATAAATTCTCCTTTGACTGCTGTGATTGTTTCAAAAATAAAGCAAAGTATAGGTTTATACACGCTTAATTTCTTTTATTTTAAAACATTGATTTACTTGCTTCAGGGATCCACTCTTTCCATAAGATTTACTTGACATTTCCAATCCTTCACAACTTCTTATTTATTTCCTAAAACAACAACCTCCCATTGAAGTCTTTTATTCCCTAACGAAATAGTTAACCCAATTCAATGATAGCATTTTAAAGCTCTCGAGTTTCCGCACTTTTCAATGAAGTCTCGCCCCGGCCCTTGTAATGCCATTTCTTTCCGCTCATTTTCCACACATTTCGAGTAATTCAATATTCTTCGTTTGCCCCCTTAATGTTGTTATAAGGTAAAGAGCAATAAAAGCAACAGCAACAGTAAAGGCAACGACCAAATTGACAGTTTGCTAGCCAAGTCACTGCCTCTGCCTTACTGCCTGCCTGCCTGCCTGCCGCCTTGCCAACTTTATTGCTAACTATTGTGCACAGTGTGGCGTATACGTAATATTTGATTGCACCTGCGCTGCCTGTCGATCGAATGAAATGGGTATGGTTGAAAAAGAGGAGAAGGTAACAGGGAATCGTGATACTCATTTACATAACAACGACTCTGGAGCGAGTGTACTCGCGCGAGTATTGAGTGAGTGCAGTCAATTCGGCGTTAAAAAGCGTTAAATGTAACAAGCCAGGCCAGTCAGCGCAGTTACAACAATGAGAGGCAACTTTAAGCTTGCCAGAAAAGCACTAACTCTTTTGTACACTAAGGGAAAAAGGGGAAAATTAATTAAGCAAATTAAATTAATAATAATTAAGTATAGGAGAAAGGAACCTGAAATAGCACCAGTCTTCTGCCTTAAATAATAAAGGAGTAGAGAAAATATTGTACTAAAAACTTAGTCAAAACTATTCTTAACTGAATTAGGGCTAAATACTTAGTATATTTTCCTCAAAGGATAAGCCTAAAGATTACAAAAAATATCTACTTAATCATTAATTAATATTATATTATTAATAATTAATTAATATAAATAATAACCATTTTGGTCCTCAAAACAAAAATAATATATTTTAGAAATGCATTAAATTATGTTCAGAATTCTTTTATAAATGTAGCAAAATTTTATAAAGTATAAAGAAACATTATAAAACATTATTGATTATGAGGAAAAAGATTAAGATACTTTCAAGTGTTCTGTAATTATGTTACACCCTTTTTAATTACAATTTCAGTGTACTTTCATTTCCATCGCACATGCAATTTGGCTTGTTATTCGCTTGAGTTTTCATTTCGCTGCTGGTTCAAAACGACGACGACGAGGTTGGCGTATAATTTACATTTTGCCTCGCTTCACGAGGTGCCATAATCATAAATTGACAACTTGAAATTTGCACAAGCACACACAGAGAGCACCGCCCCGTCATGACCATTTTCCACCCATTTTCCCAGCCATTTGCCGCCCACAAATTTCCTCACATTTTTCACCCCGCCGCTTCTTGGCCTGTCAGGCATTTTTCGGGGCATTGTATCTGCATTTTTAATGCACTTCTTCCTACCATTAAAGTGCAAAATGTATTCCACTTGCCCCCTAAATTATTCCACCCTCCATATCCTGCCACCCAGGATCGGTTTTGTTGTTTCTGCAGAATTTGACAAGTTTTGAAGTCGAAAATTTTGTGCTCCTTTGTTGCTGTTGTTGCAGCGGCAACAAATTGGCACGGCTTGTTTACATGCAAAAAAACTAAAAAAAAAAAAAAA